>VZQC01011925.1:3915137-4205215 GCA_009823505.1 Rhizomys pruinosus | reverse complement strand
GAATTTTTTAGGTTAATTTTGTATCCTGCCACTATATTGCTGAAGAATGCCGTTGATCATTTCTAGGATTTTTCTGGTGGAGTTTTTTAAAGCATCCGAGTAAGTAAGCGTATAATCATATCATATGCAGCAAATAAGGGATAGCTTGAAGTTCCTCTTTGGTCACACTCTCATCCCGCTCCACTATGAGTTAATTATCCTTTTCTTGCTTTATTGCCCTAGCAGTGTTAAGAACTATACTTCTAAAGCACCTTCTGGTCTTTGGCAGGCTGTTGTTGTGCAGAACACAGGTGAAGTCTGCTCTATGCAATGAACGTGGTGCATGCTGGTGTTGTGTTGTGTGTGCATCTGATTCCACCCTCTGATATTTTTATAAAAATATTTTTATTATTTTGTTTTATGTATATGCATGTATTGGCCCTAACATGCTACACAAGAGTTCAGTGCAACTTGTGTCATGCAGTACTGGTGGATAAGAAGAGGCTTAGACCTCCTGAAACTGGAATTACAAGACAGTTTGTTTTAGCTGCCATGTGGGGTTCTGGGGATTCCGATCCAAGTTCTTCTTCAGAGAACACCATTTGTTCTAACCACTGAGCAAGCTCTCCAGTCCCATAAGTTGAAATTTAAGCAATGATTTACAGGAATAATTGCTCACTTATTTTTATCTGAAGTGTTATTTCAAGTCTTTTATTTATTCTGTTTTGGTGGGTTGCTTAATTATTATTTCTTCTTCTTCTTCTTCTTCTTCTTCTTCTTCTTCTTCTTCTTCTCCTCCTCCTCCTTCTCCTTCTCCTCCTCCCTCCTCCTCCTCCTCCTCCTCTTCTTCTTCTTCCTCCTCCTCTTTCCTTTCCCCCCTCTCAAAATACAGTGTCTTACTATGTAACCTGGGCTGGCCTAGATCTTGCTGTGGAGAGTAGGCTGGCTTCAGACTCAGAGATCTTCCTGCCTCTACCTGGGCTCCTTATCTTCATATATGTAAGATACAAGTTCTGTGTCAGAAGTGTAAGTTGTGACCCCTTCACCAAGGGTGTGGCTTGTCTTTTCATTATGTAAGCTGTTCTTTCACTATACAGCAGAAGCTATGCTCAGAATGGATAATATACCTAAAGATAAAACTTAAGCTTATTATGCATTTTGAGTCAACTTTTACATAGTGTGAAGTTGAGTTATTTTTAATACATATACACAGCTGTTCCTACTTCACTAATCTCTGCTGCTAAATTAGACCTTTGTCTAATATTTCCATTGAGTTTTTATTCTCATCTGTTCTACATTTTCATTTCTAAAATGTTAATTTGGCTAGCTTTCAATTTATAAAATTTCGGTATGCTCTTTATATTTGCTTATATCTACATTTTCTCATTTAAACATTTAATTCACATCATTTTGATTTTTATTTGAGAATTTCACACAGAATAGTCCTTGCACTATTTCCATCTCTCCCAGTCTCCCAATCCCTCACAATTTCTTGCTCTCTTCTTTGATCATTATTGTTACATCTATCTATCTATCATCTATTTATCTATCTATCATCTGTCTGTTTATCATCTATTTATCTATAATGCACTGACTCTGTTTAGTGGTGCATGTGTTTAAGGCTGCCTACTTGGGACCGATAACCCCTCAGGGAGATAGCCCCTGAAGATAACTGACTCTCCCTCCCTCAGCATCCACTGAGTATAAATTTTTTATATGTTTTGAAACATTCTTTTCCCATAGCCCCACGTGGTATAGAACTTGCTGTATATACCAAGCTGCTCTCTATCTCACAGACATCTGCCTCCTGAATGCTGGGATTAAAGCTGTCTTCCACCATGCCCAGTTTAATTTGCGTCATTTTGTATGTAATAATAGAGAATATTTTACATGCCAACTCATTATGGTTTCTATTTTGTGTTTTGGTGATTTCATATTGTGATATTGTGTTTAATTTTAAAAAATATATTTTTTTCCTGAGACAAGGTCTAACTATGTAGACCAGGCTGGCCTTGAACTCACAGAGATCCACCTGCCTCTCCCTCCTGAGTCCTGGGATTAAAGATGTGCATTATCGTACCTAGCTGATATTTTGTGAGGTTCCAGGAACTGGAGTTTCTGTCATCTCAGGCCGTTTCAACTTCCTTTGAGAATCTGAGCTGGATGCAGGGAAGGGAGGTGTTGGGTCTTGCTTTGCTTTAGGTTTTATTCCCTGTTTCTGATGCTTCCTGGGCACTTATCCTCAAAGAAATGCTGGCTTTGCTCTTCCTTATTCATTATTGTGGGTAGTGCTTACTATCTGTTTCCTATCCTGCTTTCACATAAATATAAACTACTTATTGATGTATCTCATTTTACTGTAGGCTCAGCAATGCTTTGAAAAGACTGTGTGATTCACCTAGGAGCTAGTAATATTTTAATGGGTGTGCTTCTCAGAATATGTGTTAGCCATACTGCAGACAGCATGGAGTTGTTTCATCTATTTATATTTTTTTTATTTTTAGTGCTATGCTTGGAAATGGTCACAAAAGCCACATGTGAGTATTTTAGTTATATTTAATTATGCTAAGCATGGGCAACATCTTCAGTGATCAACTCCATCTCCTCCATCAGGTTAGCCTGTATACACGTCTGGAAGGCATTTCCTTGATTGTTGAGTGATGTGGTAGTGCCACTCTTTGGCAGTGGTCCAGGGTTATATAAGAAAGCAGGCTGAGCTTGCACCTGCCATCTCTGCTCTGTTCGGGACCTCCAGATATTGGAGCTTTTGCAGATCAGTCTTGGTAAGACTCCTTTATCATACTTCCCTGCACTTCATAACTTTAGCTCAGCCAGGAACCTTGGACTCTCCTGGGGGCTTCCCCAGACCCACCCTTGTATACTGCCTTTCCCATATCCTCCTTGAGCCCACCACCTCTGCTCTGTTAGGATCTTTGTGGATGCCCAGATATAGGAGATTTCCCAGACTTGCCATAATAAGTTTCCTTTCCCACACATCCCTGTGATCAGCCATTGCCACCTCAACTCTACTAGGACCCTTGGGAGCTTTTGTGGACCTGCCTTGCACTTAGACATGCTTGAGTTATTAGGATCATTGTGCCTCAAGATCTATGTGACCTCCCAGCCTGACCTGTCAGCCAAGTTGTTCATCTTGCAACCACTCATCCCACCCTCCCATTCTAGAACCATTAGAATCAACCCAGAACCTCAACTCAAAAGTTGCACCTTTTCTTAGGTTAACTGACACCACTTTTTACACCTCATTTGCATGTTTAAGTGGCCCCCAAACTAAAAAACCAAGTACTACTCAGCTGGGCCATAACCTGACAAGTTGAGGAATCAGCAAACCAAGATACAAATAACCACTCAACAAAGAGATCAGCCAGCCATATGAAGAAATGCCACACCACTAATGAATGACAGCAGCTCTTGGATTCATTAATTCTTTGTATTGTTTTAGTTGTTTCTATTTCATTAATTTCTGTTCTAAATTTGTTACTTATTCTCTGCTAAGTTTGGATTCCATTTGTTGTTGCCTTTCCAGAGTCTTGAGTTACAATGGTAAGTCATTTATTTGTGCTTTTTTAAATTTTTTTTATATTTTCTTTCTTTTTTAAAATTTTCATTTTTATTGATGCTTTGTGTATTTCATACATCATTTTCCAATTCAGTTCAGGCATATTTCCCTTTCCCTCCCCCACCCCACCCACCGCATCCCAGATAATGCATTCTGCCATACTGCCCTGCAAACCTTTCTCTCAGTTTTTTTCATTTTTTAAACAATATTATTTATGAGTAGCATCCTTCATGAAAAACCAATTTGTGAGCAGTTGTGCCGAAACCCATACAGCCCAATGGGTCCCACCATCCAGCAGCGGGGGGCTTGTATGTTCAATCAGTTGATCAATGAGTGTCCAGACTATATTGTAGTTTTACCATTCACCCCAAATCGCAGCCCTTACAATTCTACCATGCCCCTCTTCCGGCAGATTGTTCCCTGGCTTAGAAAAGGGGCACAGGTGGATGAGAAGCAAAAACAGTCTACTTTTCTCTGAAGCTGTTGTCTTGGTCTCTGGTCAATTCTGACTGTTTCCTTTCATGGGCTGACAGTTTGTCCAGGGATAACCTTTTGATCCTACTATGAAGCACAAAGAATTAGATATATAGGTTATTTTATTCAGTAACTTAATTGTATTATTGAACAGGTATCTTTGGTATAGACACAGATGTTTGGGGGTATGTTAATCCATGAATGTACATTTTTTTTCTGTTAAATATGAACAGGGTCTTACTGTAGTCTTATAACATTTTCTAACCATTAGAGGATGTAGCTTGTGGTATCAGTCATGGGTTATTCCTCCGAGGAGAGAGCTAATTAGCCAATTAGATTTGGGATATACAGGCAAATGGCTGCCCACTGGCTGCTCAGTATTTCCAGGCAAGTGAAGTGTATCTGGTGCTGACGGAGGAGTCTTGCTTGACTTAAGGAGATCTATATTTGCTTTGTTGGTTTAGTGGTCTTTAGTAACACTCCTTGGTATTCCAGAGACCATTTGTGCACTTGCAAGTGTGGTCTCAATCATCCTTCCCATGTTACATCAAAGGTCTTTAACAGCAGGGCTTTATTGCCTCCCTTCTTGCAGATATCCCAGTTTAGAGGCAAGGAGCCTTTAACCTTTTGTGGGGGCCCTGGATCCCCCCTGCCTAACATCTCCTTGGTAGAAATAATCCATTGCTGATTGTCAGGCTCCTGTATTATAATATTTTGCTTAGTGCATATAGCTTAAAGAGAGTTTAGTATTATATTTGGTTCTGAATAGAGAATAATCTTTTCAACAGTTCCTATGTCTATTAGTCAATTAAAGAAGGCAGTTTAACCGGTTTTATAAGAGATTACCTCTATAACTGTTGGCTCCAATTTACAGTTGGAGAACGACCTCATCATCATCATATTTCTTCTTGTTCTATGGGGGGAAGGTAAGAAAGTCTCTCGTATTAAAACCTTTGTGGCACCTAGAAGGTAAGTTTCGTTAGGACTCATTATAAATAGTTGTTTCAAGTAGGATCCACAGAGGGGTTTGATGTTTGTAGCAATCTGAGGATTTTCTTCCTTTCAATGTTCACATGGGCCGACCTTTCTGCTGGCACTTTCTGGTACATCCTACTCAATGCAAAGCTGTACCTTTTCTTTCTCAGCCATTAAGTTGGTGACATTTTGACCTGTTGGAACATACAAATCTTTTCCCGTAGTTAGTTTTAGTATTTGAATTGCAAGGTTTTTGACAAAAAGGTTCCATATCTATCTGTATCCCCCTTTTTTATTTTAGGTTTCTGTTTTTTGACCCATGAGTCTCAAAAAGGCAGTTGTATTATACATACCTATAGGGTGGAATCAAGGCCTAGATTTAATCCAATTCACCTATGCTGTTTTGCGTGACTATATGTGATTAACTTGGGAAGCAAACTTAATTTTTAAGTTAAATCATCCTGTAGGTGAAAGAGAATGCTACAAGGTGATACTGTACAACAGCAAAATTATAGAGAACATTTGTATGTGCCAATCCCAAAGTTATTCTTATACAGATTTTAAATAAAACAAGTGTGGACAACAGCAATTTATATCTCCAATTAACTCAGATGCATTATCATTTTTTATCAGAGCCTTTAAACCAATGTTGTTTAATATACACATATTTACTTTTACTAAGTCTTAAAACACCATGTAACCTGTAGACAGAGTCTGGGGAAAACTGGATACTTGTTGAACTCACATCAATTAAATATGCATTAATCGAATATACACCCATGTCCCTCTCCCATCCCTCCCATCCTTCCTGATTCACCATTTCAGTCAGTTTTCTGATGCAGTCTTTTTGTTGTTGTTCTTTTAATATGCATCCCTCTCCACAAGAAATATTGATTTTTTTAATGTAGGCACTTAGAGCTATAAAGTTGAGTCTTAAGACTGCTTTTACAATGTCTCAGAGGTTTTTTTTTTTTGTGTTGTATTATCCTTTCAACTTAATTACAGGAATATTTATATTTCTTTAATTTCTTCTTTGACCCAGGCATCATTCAGAAGTATATTGTTTAATGTTAATGAGTTCATGTAGTTACTAGGGCTTATTTTGGTGTTGATTTTAAGCTTTATTACATTGTGGTCTGATAGAATGCATGGAATTATTTCTTTCTTTAATATTTTGAAGTTTGTTACACTGGCTATTGCCACAGCCCTTGATTGCCTCCCAACTTGTAGGAATGACCCTATTGCTGAAAACAGGATGACTTTGAACACAAGATTTGGAACAATGGAGCTGGAACTGACCTGGAAGCCACATCCCCTTAAGGTTAGCTCTTGTAGCATTGTGATGTTCTTCCTCTCTTTGACCAGAGCTGGCAATTTCTCTGGACTGCAAGCTCCCAGACCATTCCAGCCAGCTGGTTAATGACCCGGGTCTTAGCCCTGGTAGAGAAGGGGAGGAAAGAGGAAGTGAAGCCCAATGAGAGAAAGAAAAAGAGAAAGAAAATGGAAAGGACAAGGAAGGTATGGACTCAAGGATGAGACTGGGAGGAATTCCATGAAGGAATAGAATAATTCAGCTTTGATACTGTAGTCTGGGGTATATATACTGGACCTTGTGGGGGTTGGAGCATACAGGATTTTATACCATATACTGTAGATCACTACAGGAATGTGACAATGCTTTGTCCAAATCATTAAAGACACTTAGCACCAGGCAGGTTTCAAAGGCAAGCAGAAATCCAGCAGACTCCAGCCTGAGGGCTGGGGGGTTGCTGGCTGACTTCCTAAGTGCTTCTGCCAAATGGAATCCCCACGTCTTCCCCTTTTCCTTTTATTAAAAAAAGGCACTGATGTCACATAGTGTTATTCTTTTCTTCTGGGGATACTCTGGGAAGTGTGAGCCAATGCGGCTCCTACCAGAGCAGAAGGAGTCCTAAGGATATGGGGCCTCATTCAGTGAACAGAAAGCCCCGCCCATCCCAGTTCCGGTGGGATTATCAGGATGGTGGAATGTGGGATTCTGTTCTAGCCAGACAAGGCCTCATTCCTATAGCTCCCCCTTAATTTTTAAAATGGAGCAGTGCTTTTATTTTATCAAAAAGCATTTAGGGATGGCCAATATTGGACCAGAACACCCTGGGCTGTAAACCCAATTTGGCTTAGGAGGAAGCAGACCTCCTAAGGTGAAGATTGGTCCTAACAAAAGGGATTATTTAGGTGGCCTGGGGGTCAGACACAGCTCCTAGAGGGATTTGAGTTGGGGGCAAGTAATAGGGCTGTGTTGTCAACCCATATATAAATACAACATATTTCCTCCCCCAAAGCATAGACGTGGAAATTACATTTTCCTTCTAAAAGCAAGATTTTTCCTCTCCAAGACATAGATAGACATGTAAATGACATTTTTCTTTCTAAAAGCAACACTTTTCCTCCCCTCAAGACATACATGAGGGCTGGAGAGATGGCCTTGTGGTTAAGAGCGCCGACCGCTCTTGCAGAGGACCCGGGTTCGATCCCCAGCACCCACATGGCGGCCGAGAACCGTCTGAAACTCCAATTCCAGGAGAACTCCAGTTCCAGGGNCCAAACACCAGAGAATACACTTTCTACTCAGCACCTCATGGAACATTCTCCAAAATAGACCATATACTGGGACACAGGGAAAAACTCAACAAATATAAAAAGGTTGAAATAATCTCATGCATTCTATCAGACCACAGTGCAATAAAACTCGATATCAACACCAGAATAAACCCTACAACCTACAGGAACACATGGAGACTAAACAACACTCTCCTGAATAATGAGTGGGTCAAGGAAGAAATAAAAAAAGAAATAAAAACATTCCTGGAACTGAATGACAATGATAAAACAACACAGCAAAATCTATGGGACACTCTTAAAGCAATCCTAAGAGGGAAGTTTATAGCTCTAAGTGCCCACATTAAAAAAACAGAAAGAGCACAAGTGAACGATCTAACACTGCAGCTAAAAATACTTGAGAGACAACAACAAATGAACCCTAAACGGAGCAGACAAGAAGAAATAACAAAAATCAGAGCAGAGATCAATGAAATAGAAACAAAGAAAACCATACAAAAAATCAATGAATCCAAAAGTTGGTTCTTTGAGAGAATAAACAAGATAGACAGACCTCTAGCCCAGTTAACCAAAAGAAAGAGGGAACAACTCCAAATCAATAGAATCTGTGATGAAAGGGGAAATATCACAACAGACAATGAAAAGATCCAGACAATCATACGGGACTACTTCAAAAACTTATATTCTACTAAGTTTGAAAACCTAGAAGAAATGGATGAATATCTGAAATCCTGGGAATCACCAAAGCTCAACCAAGAAGAGATCGACAGCCTAAACAGACCAATAGTACAGGAAGAAATCGAAGATGTAATAAGTAGCCTCCCAACCAAAAAATGCCCAGGCCCGGATGGATTCACGGCAGAATTCTATAAAATATTTCGTAAAGACTTACAACCATTACTACTTAAATTGTTTAGAAGGATACAAATGGAGGGACTTCTCCCAAATTCCTTCTATGAAGCCAGCATTACGCTACTACCAAAACCAGGGAAAGATACAACCAAAAAGGAGAACTATAGACCCATCTCCCTAATGAACACAGATGCCAAAATTCTAAACAGGATTCTGGCAAATCGCATACAGACTCACATCAAGAAAATCATCCACCATGACCAAGTTGGATTCATACCAGACATGCAGGGATGGTTCAACATATGAAAATCAATAAACATCATCAAACATATCAATGGACTGAAGGACAAAAACCACACCATCATCTCAATTGACGTGGAGAAAGCCTTTAATAGATGTTTTTGAGAAATAAAGTATCCCTCCAAGAGATCCCATGTCTCTTAGTGCAAGGAAGAAGTCAAGCTGTATATTGGAGGGCATTATATTAATTTTTACTTTTTTATTTTAGGGGCATGAAAAAGATTTTTACATTTTTAAAAATGGTACTACATACCCATACAGGAACCAGGGTTTTGAAACCCTTTGTTAAGAGGTGAACTCCAGTCTTTTAAGGCTAAGCTATCTTATAGATAAAAAAGGGATGTTACAGATAACATCACAGAAAGACATTGGGAACACTGGTATACAGCATGCTAAGGCTGTCACCTGGAAGTTTAGTATGAATTAGGAGTAAAAGTAATAATAACTTGTATTTCCAATAAATTTAAGTGTGACTAATCTTTATGTTGATAGTATTTGACCAATTCTTAAATAACATAGGTAATTTAGCTTTACTATTATATAATGTGCAAATAAACTTTGGATAAAAGGAAACATAAGTTAGAAAAACCTTGACTAAACGTACATTTTGATCTTTAAGTTATGTGATTAAGATTTAATGTAAATAAATTTTGGATAAAAGTAAACATAAGTTAGATAAACCTTGTCTAAACATACATTGTGATCTTTAAGTTACCTGGTTAAGACTTGATCCTGAAGAAATAAAGTTTATTATTTTAGCTTTGCCTATTACAACCCCTGGATATATCACTTTAAGGTATAAAATTTATAGAATGGGTCATACAGATCCTTTTTGGGTATTAATGAATCATAACTAGTAGATGACAGTATATACCCAATAAAATTGTGAATTATCCAATATGTAAATTGATACTTACCCTTAATAAATTAATTTATATATTAGTTATTTAAATATATTAACAGATCTGAGTTAGGGAGAAAAAAATGTTAATCTCACTCTTAGAATTAGCCTTTACTGAATTCAAACACTAAGTTTACCTAAGCAGTAAAATTATAACAAGTTAATGTTTAAACCAAAACTTTAGAGTATTTTTAACTGAATTATTAATAGCCAATTAGTTGCTAAAGAACATTTTATTAGTGTTAAAGCCTTTTGTCAGACCAAGCTAGTCTGAAAATCTCCATACAAATCCTCCTGTTTTTGCTTTTAAGGCACTGAAATTGAAAAATGGTGTTATTTTAGGTTGATTCTAAAAGGCAGTTAAAGATAAACATGATTTAGGATGACTTTTTATTCCAGCTCGGTGATAGATTATAAACCACGTGGTCTGGAAACCTGTGAATTTTAAAAGACTCCAGAATCCCCTAGGACTTTTAAAATTAATTAATTGTGCACATTTTTATTTAAGGATGTTATTGGGTACCCATGTATTAGATTTAAAAATTTAATATCTTAATAAGCATGCTTGAGATAGAATTTAACTTAATAGATTTTAAATGGCCACATTATAAGAATTATCTAAAAATTGATATGCAAGGAACAGTACGCTTAAAACTAAATTTTGAACAGACACAATAAGAAAAAGTACAATAAGGTTTGAAGGTACATGATTTCTGTGTATTTTTAGGAGACCTTTTTGAGAAAGAACACATTTAATTATATACTTGGAAGCTTTGAATTTTTTCTCAGAGGCAGCTGGAACTTTGAACAAAAGAAGTTAGCATGACTGTGACAGGCTTAAAGCATTCTGGGTCTTGTAGTTTTCTGGTGCCTAAAGGTGCATGCCAGATGGTCTGGAAGCATTTAGGTTTTGTACTTTCCCAGTCCTAAGTTTTTCTTTTTTTTTTTTTTTCTTTTTTTTTTTTTCTTAGTTTTTCTTTATAAACCCTTAGCCATGTATTTTTAGTTGTTGCACTGAAGGGCTGGTGGTCATGTCAATTATGACCCACCCTGGAGTTTTATTTTTAGTTATTCGCCCCCCCCCCATTGTGGAAATAGTCCCTTGCACTGGCTTGGGAGTGGACTGTGGGGCCTGGCGTTCCTCTTTCCTGACTCCCAACCTGCACGGCACTTTTTTTTTTTTAATTTCCCAGTCCCCTGCTCCAGACTCTGCGGATGTTAGCTCCATCCTGTGACCTGGGTAATTATTTTCCCTGTCTTTTCTGAGCTTGAATTAGCAGGCTGGCACCCCACCATTGCTGGGGGTGGCCTCAATTCACTTTGTTTCAGAGTCTAGCTGGTATGTGTGTGTGTGTGTGTGTGTGTGTGTGTGTGTGTGTGTGTGTGTGCACGTGGATTTATTTAGGATGGAAAAGGAGAAAAATGGTAGTAAATAGAAAGAGCTTAAAGGAAGAAAGTTTTTTGCAGCTGCCTGACTCAGCAGACGGGAATACAATTAAGTTAATGATCCCCTCATGCCTGTGGGAACCAAAGTTAACGGCTAGAAAAAGGTTAAGAATATAAGATTGACAGCTTATCCTCCATGGGAAACTCATGGGGATGGGCCCAATGGGCTACTTCCCTGGTCCCCTTTTCTAGCCAGGGGTGGAGTAACTTCCCTTCTCTGAATCCTCTGAAAATATTTATAAAACTGTGTCTCACTCAGGAGAGACATGGGGCTGAGAGATACCCCAAACCTTAAAAGTGCACCTCACTTGAGAGAGGGCAGGACTGAACCAGTCCAATGCAGGCAGATGTCCAAAAACTTTAGAAGCCTGCCTCACTTGAGAGAGGTGTGGGGTTATGGATTACAACCCAACACAGGCGGATGCTTGATAACCTTAAGAGCCTGCCTCACTCAAGAGAGGTGTGGGGTTGTGGATTACAGCCCAAGAACCATAAATCATACCTTTTTACTTCTTGTCTTGTGAACAGCTTTGTTCCACATTGTGATGCCAGTTGTAGCCTTGTGATGTTCTTCCTCTCTTTGACCATATCTCAAAGTTTTCCCGGGACTGCAAGCTCCCAGATCATTCCAGCCAGCTGGTTAATGACTCAGGACTTAGCACTGGTAGAGAGGGGGAGGGGAGAAGAAGTGAAGCCCTGTGAGAGGAAAGGACAAGGAAAGGATGAACTCAAGGAGGAGACTGGGAGGAATTCCACGAAGGAATAACTCAGCTTTATTACTGTAATCCAGGGTATTTATACTGGATCTTGTGGGTGTTGGAGCATAGATGATTTTACACCATGTACTCCATATCACTACAGGAATGTGACAATGATTTGGTCAAAGACAGTTGGCACCAGGCAGGTTTCAAAGGCAAGCAGGAAACCATCAGGACTCTAGCCTGAGGACTGGAGGTTGCTGGCTGGCTGACTTACTAAGTGCTTCTGCCAAACGGAATCCCCACAAGCTCTTGTACCTTTGAAGAGGCATGTAAAAGCTGCTAAGAACAGCAATCAATGCTCCAATCCCAGCTTCTAGGCCAAAAAAACATATCGGTGACCTGCACAGCAAATGACATTGGTATATTAGTGACACTTTTATCTTGGGAGTAACCAACAGCTGCTTAATTGGACTTAAAGTCACCTAAATGAGAGGAAACTCATGTGTGGTACTGTAAACACAGTCAAATACACATGGTTAGAGAAGTCATAGATCTTAGAAAACAATGGAAGGTTGTCACATCCCTAGACAAATGTAATTTCTTACTATGTGCAAAACATGTATCCTTTTATTTACAGACAAGTATCCCAGTCACCACTCATCAAAGTAGCTTCTTTTGAACCAGATAGAAAGACAGTGTTTGTGAATTTCCCAAGCCTAAGTGATACATCTACAATGCAACCTCTCCACCTAAGGCTCACATAACACAGAACGAGGTGCAAAGAAGACACTAATGAATCTCTCAGTACTCATTGATAAAGTTCCCTCATGCAACAGTAGGCCAGGACCACAAAAGTTCACAACTGGCCAAAGCCTAGAAAGCAAGAGTCTACAGAGTGTGGGTCCTTGGACAGGACTTTTATGTTAAACTTCACCCACCCAGGGATCAGGAACCACTGGGGAAGAGGGAGTGGAAAGACTGTAAGAGCCAGGGAAGAGGTGCATAACCATATAGAAATAGAGTCCTATAGCCTCCTGGGACCTTGTTTATATGAACCTACAGCAATGGTGTCAGCATGCACAAGACCCATGCAAACTCAAGCAGACAAAACCCAGCAGAGAACTCTGGAAATAGGCAACAAGCCCCAATCTTTCACAAAGAATTATTGGCAGCTCGAAAAGACCAAAACAAAACAAAACAAAACAAAAAAAGCATTATTGGCAGCTGATTACTGGGGGGGGGGGAAAGAAAAGGTGGATCTACTTAAAGGGAAAGATTCCACATAGGCTGACTGGATCCCAGTAGATGAACCCGGACTGACGAATACCGGGAGACACTAACTTGACATGATAGGCCTTAACGCAAATGATAGAATGTTTGAATTCTAAGGGGGGAGGGGCTATAGGAGCTGTCAGTAGGGAAGTGGATATAATAATGATTAAAACGTGAAATACAGAAAAATTCAGTAAAACATTTACCAGAAAGAGGATACGGGAAGAGAAAACTAAAATGAAGGTCAAAATTAGTGAATTAGAAACAAAGAAAACAATATAAATAATCAATAAAACTGAAAGTTGATTCTTCGAAAAGATTAACAAGATTGACAAGCCTTTACCCAACTCAGTCAAAAGAGAGAGAAGTCAAATTAACAAGAACAAGAAAAATATGTCTACTCTCTCCATTCCTCTGCAGTGTAGTATTTTTAGTCTTAGCTAGAGCAATAAGACAAAGGAAGGACATAAAGGAAAGGGAGAAATTGGAAAGGAAGAAGTTCAAGTATCCCTGTCTGCAGAGGAGATGATCCTATATGTAAAAGACTCC
This sequence comes from Rhizomys pruinosus, assembly GCA_009823505.1. Taxonomy (NCBI): domain Eukaryota; kingdom Metazoa; phylum Chordata; class Mammalia; order Rodentia; family Spalacidae; genus Rhizomys; species Rhizomys pruinosus. The sequence goes on along the minus strand of VZQC01011925.1, from coordinate 4,191,591 downwards.
ACCCAAATCTCCTAGAGCTAAAAATGACATTCATAAATGTAGCAGAACATAAAAATTAACACTCCAAAGTCAGTGGTCTTCAACAAAAACCATACCAAGAAAGAAATCAGGGGAACAATTCCATTCACAACTGCCTCAAAACCCATAAAATATTTGGAATAAGTGTAATGAAGGAAGTGAAGTATAGTAAAACTTTAGGACATTGGAGAAAAAAATTGAAGAAGATACCAGAAGATGGAAAGACCTCACACGCTCATGGACGGGTAGGATTAATATTGTGAAAAATGTCCATCCTACCAAAAGCAACCTACAAATTTAATGCAATATCCTTTAAAAGACCCCCCCCAAATTCCAATACAAGTCTTCACAGAAATTGAAAAAAAAAGTCTCAAATTTCATATGGGAATACAAAAACTCCATGATAGCCAAAGTAATCCTGAACTGCTGGAGGCATTCCATACTGATCTCGAATTATATTAAAAAGCTATACTAATAAGACGTAGCATGGCACTAGCATAAAAACAGACATATTGATCAGTGGAATAGAAGTGAGGCCTCAGATTTAAGTTCACCTGAGTTTTTATTGTAGCTGTCTAATCTTTGACAAAAAAGCTACAAATACATAAACACATAAATACAAAGTAAAGACAGTGTGTTTAACAAGCAGTGCTGTCAAACAGGATAGTGACACGTAGAAGAATGACACTAGATCTCTATCTCTCACTGTGTGTGAAACTCAACCTTAAATGGATCAAAGATCTCAATGTATAACTTATACCTGCTAGAAGAGAAAGCAGGAGATACACTGGCACGTATAGGCACAGGAAAGGACGTTCAGAACAGGGTTCCTGTAATACAAGAATTAAGCCCAACATTTAAAAATGGGACCTTGGGGCTGGAGAGATGGCCTAGTGGTTAGGAGCGCCGATGCTCTTGCAGAGGACCCGGGTTCGATCCCCAGCACCCACATGGCGGCCGAGAGCAGTCTGAAACTCCAATTCCAGGAGAACCCCAGTTCCAGGGGAATCCGACACCCTCTTCTGACCTCCGCGGCATTGCACGACACAGGTGCACAGACCTGCATGCAGACAGTACATTCATACACATACAGAAATAAATAAAATTAATAAAAATAAATAAATAAAAATGGGACCTCATGAAACTGACATGCTTCTGAATAGCCAAGGACACCATTATACCTGTGGAGAGGTAGGCTCCACAATGGGGGAAAAAAAAATCTTTACCAGCTATACTTCTGACAGAGGATGGATATTTAGAATATATAAAGAACTAAAAGAACTAAAATATCTAAACATCATAAAAGAAAGCCGCTGCCAGTAGTTTCTAATCAGCTGATAGTCCTTTAGTCATGCGTGTCTGCAATCCACATGATGTTCTTCTCTCCTTGAGCTGGCTGGCAGTTCTACAGGACTGTAAGCTTCAAGGCTGTCTCCTGCCTGCAGGCATTCTCTAGGCTTTGTTCCTGGCAAGGAGAGGGGAGGGGGACTGTGGAAGATTACCTGTGCAAATGAAAGATGGACTCAGAGGGCAAGGTCCAGGACAATAGACTCAAGTTTAGTATTGGAACCCAAGGCTTTTATACTAACCCAGGCATGGGCCAGGACATGTACACACAATTGGGGGCTGGGGCAGGTAACTGGGACAAGGGAACCTCAGGCAATATTCCAGATCAAAGTTCTTTTCCTGAGAGATCAAAGGACAGTCCAGGCATTCACAGGTCTGTGAAAATAACAGCAGGGGTCAGGGCTTTGGCTGTTTGGTAACTGTGCTTAAGTGCTTCTGCTAAAAGAATACCTACAAGTCCCCAATACAAAGCCAAACAATCTAATTAAAAATTGTGCAAGGAACTGAACAGTAAGTTCTCTAGAGATGGAAAAGCAAATGGCTGAAAAATACTTGTAAAAGTATTCAATATCTTTAGTCATCAGAGAAATGCAAGTTAAAACTCCATTGAGATTTCACTAAAAACACACAATGAGAAATGGCCACAAGCATGTGGAGAAAGGGGAACGCTTGTACATTGCTGGTGGAGTGAAAGCTAATGCAGCCTTTTTGGAAGTCAGGTAGAGTTTCCATAAAAACCAAGAAATTGATCTGACATTTGATCCAGCCATACCTCTGTTGGGCATGTTGTTGGAAAGACTATCCCTACTACAGAAATACCTGATCATCCATGCTCATTGCTGCCCTTTTCATAGTAGCGAGAAATTGGAAATGACATAGCTGTCCATTATCTGATGAATGGACCATGAAAGCATGGTACATGTACACAATGGAATATTATTCAGCTATTTAAGAAAAACGAAATTATGAAATTTGCAGGTAAATGGATGGAACTGGAAACAATCATTCTGAGGGATGTAACTCAGACCCATAAATATAAATGTCACATGTTCTGTCACTTAGCTGAATGCTAGCTTTGAAACCTTAGATATATATGCATGTTTCAATCTGAAAATCTAGAGAGGTCAAGAAACTGATGAACAGTCATGAGTGCATGAGAGTCTTCCTGGCAGGGGAGATATAATGCAGTGATACAAAGGGGGACAGGGTAAGAATAGGCTAGGAAAAGTTAAATGGGGTGAGGGATGGGAGGGATGGTCATAGGAGGGAGTATGAGGGATAAATAACACTAAAGAAAAAAAACATATGGAAACCTACCACCATAGAAGCCACTTAAAGTATACAAATATCCATTATTAAATGATATCATAAAGAGTTACCTTATAACATGGGGGCATTGCCCCTGCTAGACAGCATAGGCTTGCAAATAAAAGCTCAGTGCCAGGAATGGATACTTTCTTTTGAAGATGTTTATCAGGGGGCCCCATAGACCCTAAAACAATCCTGGCCATTGTCCCTGCTCTTGGTTACTCACAAAAACCTCACAGTACTACCCTATTGCTAAAACTACGTAGAACAAATAAGGAGAAATAAACCTGGTGGTGACTGCAAAACCTCATCTCTGCTGTCTAGCTTTCATAGTGCCGGAAGGAGCAATGTTATCTACCAGAAGAGAGAATTTAGCATGCATTTTACCCAGCTGTGTATCCTGTGAGCTACAACAACTTGTCTGGCAGGATATGCCCAACAGTGCAATAGAAGCACAAATATTATAGGAGTGACCATCTACTTTCTAATTGGATTTAAAGTCTGCTTCATCGGATGAAGTCCATACCTGAAACTGATATCTGCCCTAGAAACCTGAGGCTAGACAGCCCACAGACCATGAGAAAAAGCTGAATACAAGTGCTGAGTAGTATGCTAAGAAAGAATGAAAGCTGAGCACAGGCCAGAGGAGCAAGGCAGTAGTAGCATCCTCCACTGTGGCTGCTTCTGCTTCTGCCTCTAAGTTCCTGTCTTCCCTGACTTCCCTCAGTGATGGATTAGGACTTGGGATTTGTAAGCTGAAATAAACCCTTTCCTCCCCATGTTGCTTTTCTTCATGATGTTCATCAAAGTGATAGAGAAGCAAACTAAGAAAATAAAAGCACAATTTAGGAACATGTTCAAGCAACCTTGGGGTTTGGGGTGCATATTCTTACATGGGCACTGTTTCACAAGTCAAGGTTAAACATCCAACTTAAGCAAGAAGCATGACAGGGGTTTGCATAGATTTACATTCATCCGCTGAGCAGAACACCTTAGTTAGCAGCTAACGTTTCCTTATCATGTCCAGGAGGAGAACACCACGGTTAGCATTGCTTTGGAAAAAACAAAATAGATTTCTGAACGAAATGGAGTTTAGCTAGCCCACCTTACGGTTTATAGCCCACCTCATTCAACTGTATGTCTCACAAAAGTAGACACAGTTGGTATGCAGCCCTTTATAATATTCCCAGTTTGATTTTGCCCATTTACATGGATTGAATTTTATTTGGTTTTCTATTCTTTTTGAATGTATATGTGTTGGATGGTGTGCACGTGTATGGGACATGTGGGGGCGTGTGTATATATGTGTACATATGTGCATATCCATGTGGGAGCATGTTTCTACACGTGCATATCCATGTGGGAGCATGTGTCTACACGTGCATATCTGTGTGGGAGCATGTGTGTATACTACTTACATATCCATGTGGGAGCATGTGTCTATACATGCATATCCATGTGGGAGCATGTTTCTACACATGCATATCCATGTGGGAGCATGTGCCTACACATGCATATCTATGTGGGAGCATGTGTCTACACATGCATATCCATGTGGAGGCCAGTGTTTGATGCTGGGTTTCTTTCTCCATAGCTCTTTCTCTAAAGCTCTCTACTTTATTGATTGATATAGGGTCTTTCAATTGAACCCTGAGCCCACTCATTTCCAGATAGCCCAGCTAGCCAGTTCATCTCCACCTCCAGTGTGCCAGGATTACAGTAGGGCATCATGCTGTCCCAACTTTTATGTGGGTTATGGGTATTTCAACTCTAATCCTCATGCCTTCAGGTTAAGTGTTTTATTGACTAGACTTATTCTTTAAAAATGTTTATAAATTTAACTTTTTTATGTGAATGAATGCTTTGCCTACATGTATGTTAGTATACCCATGTAGTGCAATGTCCACAGAGGCCAGAAGAGGGTGTTGTATTCCCCTGGAACTGGAATTACAGACTGCTGTTAGTTGTCATGTTGATGTTGGGAACTGAACCCTGGTCCTCTGCAAAAACAGACAGTGCTCTTAACTGCTGAGCCATCTCTCTTGCCCCCTGAACCTTACTGTTTAGATGTGTCTTTCATGAGATTGAAAGAATATTTTGTTTCTATGAAGACCAGACTGAAAAATTCTTATGCATTGACTAACATGTCCACTGTATTGAATGGAGCACTACCTGATCTCTGCTGGCCTGAGGAAGATTCATCACAGCTTACTGCAGAGACTGGCTGTCTCATTATCCCCCAACCAGTTGGACAGAACATTTCTGCATTTTTTTCTTCTCTTCAGCCTCTGAACAGTAGTAACACAAAATAAGATTTGAAGCTTGAAAGCTGACTAGAAATTCAACACTGATGTGGCTGACATCTCTATCTCAGATATCTATTTCCCAGCAAGTGTGGACAGCTTCTTTTGGAGAAAAAGTTGAAAATTGTTAAGCAGGAATGTAATTCTCATTGTATAAAGTAAAGGAAGGAAACTGTGAAGCCTTGTCACTTTTTATTACATTGTCTGGAGTCTTTTTGCAGCCAGATTGAGGAGAACACTAAAAATTATCTACAAGCAAGTAAGAATTGTTTGTCTTGAGGACCAATGTAAAATGGCCATGTGTGTTAGTGATTTCTCTGGAAATATACTTTGTTTCTTTTATTATTATAGTTGGGATCATCAGGTGATAGCAATAAGGAAACCACACTTAATCTGTGGCAATTAATGAGATGTTAACATGATTAAACATTTTTAGTATAATCCTGTTTCTTAAAGTGTTTGTGGAGTGACTAACCAAACCATGCCCAAAGAATTGAGGAGAAAATGATTTATTTGTATGTTTGGTGTGTGTGGGGGGGTATTGGAAGGGAAAAAAGTTAAAAAAAATTTTGTAATTTTGTTTGGGTCTTGAAGAAGAAGGAGGAATTTTCTTGGTAGACAAGTAGATGAATGACATTTCAGGCATCAAGACCTGTCCTTGCAGGGAAAACATGACACTGAAGGGCTGTGTTAGAAGCATCTTTATTGCCCACGATAAAGATGATCTGTGGCAAGCTTTTAGGATAGGTCCTTAGCTGAGGTTGCTTAGTGAGTCTTTCGCAAATGAACCTCAGGAAAAAGATGCTTCCTTGCCCTGAAGTAGAGAATCTATCTATCTATCTATCTATTATCTTCTATCTATCTAATCTATCTACTCTATCTATCTACTATTATCTAGTACTATTATCTAATCTATCTAACCTATCCATCCCTTTCTAGAATAATATAATAAATATATATATATATATAATATATATATTATTTTATTTGAGATTGGAATCCTATAGAGCTCAGGCTGGCCTCACACTACATAGTTAAGAATGACGCTGAATATCTGATCCTCCTTCCTCAGTCTCCATTGTATTGAGATTACAGGTGTGTGCCACCATATCCAGTTTATGTGGTGCTGGGGATTTAACCTAGGGTTTTTGCATATGACCAAGCACTCTACTAAGTGAGGTACACCCCTATCCCTTCCCATGAATTTTTTCTTAAGATTTATTTATTTTATTTTATGTGTATGAGTGTTTTGACCACTTGTGTATAAGTGCAGCACATGTGCAGGCAATGCCTGCATAGATCATAAGGGGGAGTCGGAGGAGGTCCGGTGTGCTGGAGTTACAGAGGGTTGTCAGCCACCATGGGGATGCTGGAAACTGAACCTTGGTCCTCTGGAAGGGGAAGAAGTGCTCTTAACAACTAAGCAATCTCTTCCACCTGAGCCTGATTATTATTAATGTGGCTTACCAAACCACATGTGACTTTTGTGACTTAGTCTATGTTGCTATGATTAAGGCTCATATTTGAGAAGAGAAACACTATTGCTGGAGGATTTCCTTCCCTGCATGTCTCTGGAGTAGCATCTGCTCTTCACACCTGGATATAGCATCTTACTGACTTCTCCAAGGTCTGGGCCCTCATGGCCAGTTCTCTATCTGCCCCTACAACATTAGCAAGGGTCCTACAAAGCTAGGATCCATGCTCAGCATGATCTTCAGTTTGGCACTTACCTTCTTCTCAGGAAAAAGCATTGACTTGTGTGGGAAAATCAGACACAGTTGCTTTTGTTACAACAACTCTATACTCATGAACAGAGACATTCATAGCAGCCTTTGCTTTTGGACGCCAAGGGAGCAGTTTGCCAAGTTTGAGGACAGTTCAATAGAGGACAGCAGAGGAAGTGTCATGATGCCAAAAACCAAAGCGATCAGAGGCATATGAAGGCAGAAGCATGGCCCTCATGGTCTAACCAAGGTACATCAATTGGTAATTTAGACATGGAGGAAACATACATCTTGGGATCTCATGAAGCAACCTTGGATTGCATAGCTTGTGTATGGTGGTGTGGGATGGATGCTCTAGCATCTCTAAGATCAGTGCCATGTGGAAGGTGGCTGAGATGGCTCAGCCAGGAAAGCCTCTTGATGGCTCAGCCACAGTCTAGCAGACTTCCTACTTGTCCTGAGTTTTTTTGTACCATAAAAAGCCCAAATACTCTTCACATCTGTTCTAAACTCTCTCAGTTTCACATAGTTCATAGAATCATTAAATTCAGGAAACTGAGGCCTAGAGAGGACAACTGCATTGTCTAAGATGGCGGCAATGCTGCATTGTCTAAGATGGTGGCAATGCTGCATTTTCTAAGATGGCTGCAATGCTGCATTGTTCTAAATGGCTGCAAATATTAGCCGGGCATGGTGCGGCACGCCTTTAATCCTAGCACTTGGGGGCAGAGCAGGTGGATCTTTGGTGAGTTCAAGGCCAGCCTGTCCTACAGAGTGATTCCAGACAGCGGGGCTACAGGGAGACCTTGTCTTGAAAAGACCCCCCCAAAAAAGATGGCATGCAATGCTGCATGTCTAAGATGGTGGAAATGCTGCATTGTCTAAGATGGTTGCAATGCTGCATTGTCTAAGATGGCTGCAATGCTGCATTGTCTAAGATGGCTGCAATGCTGATTGCAAGGGGGCATCTGTATTCCCTATTATTTTCCTTCTTCCTCACTGCTCTCCATCTCTCTTTCTTCTGTCTTCCCTCTCCCTCTTTCTTTCCTTCTCTCTCTCATCTCCTCTTCTTTTCTTCTCTCTCTCATCTCTTCTTTCCTTCTCACCCTCTCCTCTTTTCTCTCTCTTTCCTCTCCTCTTCTTTCTCTCTCTCCTCTCTTCTTTCCTTCTCTCTCCTCTCCTCTTCTTTCCTTCTCTCTCCTTTCCTTCTCTCTCCTCTTCTTTCCTGCTTTCTCTCTCCTCTTCTTTCTGTCCTTTCCTCTCCTGTTCTTTCTCTCTCCACTCTTTTTCTGTCCTTCTCTCCTTCTCTTTCCGTTCTCCTCTCTCTTCTCTCCTCCATCTTCTTTCCTCTTCTCCTTTTCTTCTTCTTCTCTTGTCTCTTTTTTTTTTTTTTTTTTTTTTTTTTCTTCTTTCCTTCCTCTTCTTCCTTTCTCCCTCCTTCTTCTCCGTCTCTCCCTTTCCTTTCCTCTTCTTTCATGTCTTCTTCTTCTCTCTCTCTACTTTCCTCTCCTTTCTTCTCTCTCCTCTTCTTTCCTTCTTCCATGCTTTCCCCTGTCCCCCTTTCTTTTCCCCACTCTCTATCTTCTTTCCCTTTTTTTCTCTCCATCCTTTCCTTGTAACCTGCTTCTTTTTTTTTTTTAATTTATTTGTTATTTTTTTTTTTTTTTTTTTTTTTTTTTTTTTTTTTTTTAATTCAGTTCAGGCTTATTTCCCTTTCCCTTCGCCCCCCCAACCCCCCCCCACCCACCCCCCTTTCACCTCCCCCCCAACGACAAACCCCAACCGCCCCCCACCCCATCCCCAATCATGTATTTTGCCATAAGTGCCCTGCATCTTTCTCTCATGTTTTTTTTTTTTCATTTTTTTAGCTATAAGTGATAATCCATGAGTACAAAGCATCGTTTCGTGCAAAACCAATCTGCAGGCTGTTGTGCCCCAACCCTTATAAAAGCCCCACCATCCATGGTGGGGGGGGGACGTTGTTTTGGTTCAATCAATTGATCAAAGGATGTCCAGCTACCATTGCTGTAGTTTCATCCCTCACATTCACCACAACACATTCACCATGTCACACCACGCCCATCGCAGAGTGGGAAACAAATTCTAAAAATCTACCCATGGCCCCTCCTTCCGCATATTGGTTTCCCTATGCTTAGAAAAAGGGGCCACGGTGGATGAGAGAGTAAAACAATCCCCACTCTCTCTGGAGCTGTTGACTTGGACTCCTGGTCAATTCTGTCGGTTCCTTCATGCTGAACAGGTTGTTCAGGAATAGCCGTTCGATCGACTAATGAATAACAAGCAATTAGATATATAGTATTTAAGCAGCACTAATAATGGTAGGGTACTTTTACAAGACAAATATGTGTGGAGGAATGTTAAACCCTGAAGTAACAATTTTCCCATTTTCCCCCCCTGGTGATAAATATAACCGGGTCTTACTGTGGCTTTAAAACATCTCCTAACCTGTAGCCGGCGGCTGTAAGTTTGTGGCATCAGCCATGGGTTTGGGTTATTCCTCCAAGAATAGAGCAATAGCCAATGAGATTTGGGATATACAGGCACATGCTGCCTCTGCGTCAGTATTTTCCGGCAGGTGAGGTGTAATGGTGCCGCTGACGTGGAGTCTTGCCTGACTCAGGGAGACCCGGATTTGCTTTAGTGGTTTAGTGCCTTTGGGAACACTCTCTGGCATTCCAGAGGCCATCTGTACACTTGCATGTGCGTCTCAATACATCCCTCCCCATGTTAACGTCAGGGGTCTTCGGCATCATGGTCTTATTGCCTCTCCTCCTGCTTGTATCCCAACTTAGAGGCACGGAGCCCTTCCCTTTTGTGGGTCCGGGGATCCTGGCCAACATCCACCTGATAGAACAATCAGTGATGATGATGTCAGAGCTTCCTGTATTAAATATCCTTTGCCTGAGTGCAAGTAGCCCTAGGACTTTAGTATGGTCATTTGGTTTCTGACCAAAGCGTCCTCCTTTTCCCAGGTCTGATTCTCTTCGTCACTTCCAGATGCATTTTACACCGTTTCTCAGAATTACACCCGCCTCATACGTTGTCTCCAATTTACAGTTGGAGAAACGACATCATCATCCGGCATATTTCTCCTTGTTCGATGGGGGGAGCCAAGAAAGTCTCTCATAATCAAAACCTTTGTGGCCCTAGAAGGTAAGTCAGGAGGACGCAGGAGAAAAGGTTGGTGACATGTAAGGAGCCACAGAGGGGGGCGAGGGGGGAGGGCAAGCGGAGCGTTGCTGCTTGGCCGGGCAAGGGTCAGACGGGGAGCCGGTCCGGGGCCCACGGGTGTGGACAGCCGACGCAAGGCAAGCCGGGATCGGGGTCTTGCGCAGCCGGGAGGTGGGGAGGGGGGTGTCCGGTTGGAACAAACAAATCGTTTCCCATAGTTAATTTTAAGATGGAAGTGCAAGGGTGGACGAAAAGGTGACGGACCGGCGGTGTAAGTATTAAATGCTACTGTATCTTCTATATTGCTATTATATATTTGATTTGCGAGGTCAAGATGTTGAAGCCAATTAGCGAGTTTAAAGTATTTACTTGTGTATTACCCCTGAGCTTTTGTCCAAAGCAGTTTTTGGGAGTGATGCATATTTGAACAACAACAACAAAAACAACAACAACAACAGAAAGGCTGCAATCGAAGAAACTGACTGAACGATGAACTTCTGCTCAAAACAAGTCAACTTCCACATGGAGAATATTGAGAAAGACTGAGAAAGAGATGAAAGGCATGTTTGGCAGAATGCATGAGCTCTGGTGGGGTGGGGGAATGGGGGGAGTACACGGGTCTAGAGTTGTTAAAAAATAAAAATAAATTTATGTAAATAAAAAAATATTTGTTGAAGAAGTGAGGTTTGAGCAAAGGCTGAAAAGCAGCAAGAATCTGCTGTGTGGGTATCTGGGAGAAATGCATTCTAGGGAGAGGGAATAGTTGGTTCAAAGGCTCTGAAGTAGGAGTATGTCTGGTAGGAGTGTGTCAAAAAGCCCACAGAGAGAGCAAAGGAAGATTGGAAAGTAAGTGATGAAATCAGAGAGTCATCAAGTTTACAATCTCCTTGTCAATGACTGTAAAGAATTGGTTTTTATTTCAATTAGCATAGGAAATCACTGGAGGATATTTGGGCAGTGGAAAAGCATGACTTGATTGAGAGGATAGTTATTAATTTTATTTATTTATTTTTTATGTGTATGAATGTATTGTCTGCATGTAGGTTTGTGCACCCGTGTTGTGCGATGCCACGGAGGTCAGAAGAGGGTGTCGGATTCCCCTGGAACTGGAGTTACAGATGGTTCTCAGCCGCCATGTGGGTGCTGGGGATTGAACCTGGGTCCTCTGCAAGAGCGGTCAGCACTCTTAACCGCTAGGCCATCCCTCCAGCCCTACAGAGGATAATTATATCTGCTATTTGAATGTAGATTGTACCAGGGCAAGGGGAGAATTGTGGAATCCAGGTGAGGCTCTGCACAGAGATAGTGAGAAATTCTGTCGTAGTTTTCAAGTACAGCTATCAGTATTTACTGTCAGATTGAATTGCATTATGATAAAAAAAATATAATGGGAAAAGTCATGGATAACTCCAGAAATTTTGACCTGGATGATATAAAAGATGGGTTGAAGCTAGAGATCTTGCTGAATATTCTATAATATAAAGAAAGAATAGTTCCCCCAATAAAGAATTGTTTTGCTCAAGATGTCAACAGTGCTGAGACTGGTCACAAATTATGTCTTGGAAGACATTATGTCCAAAAGACTTCAATGAATGGTCAGCATTTCACCCACCACAAACTTCATCCTTCATTTTACAACTTTCTTGCAAACTACATCACTGATTCCATGTGGTAACAATGCATGACTTCTGAATCCTTTACAGTGAAATGCTTGATAAACTGTTCAGCCTGTGGAAGTTCAGCATGAGGGGCCAAGATTCCCCCAGGAGTCGCTTGGCTAGAGTCACGTCCTATTTGCTAGAAATAAACTGTCCTCTCCAGGGTCACCAGGTATTCCAAGCATGTTTCATCTGCCTCTTTTTCTTTGTAGTGTCAAGGGTCATGTCTTGTCTTTTTTAAAGCATTTGTTCTATAAATTCCGTCTATTACCTCTGGCTGGCCTCTCAGGCAGAGGCAGCGACAGCAGTGAGGGTCAGTGGAAATCCTTTGTGTCCTTTGCTGAATGGCTGCAGATTAAGGGCCTCTGACATGCTGAGCATCTCTTTCTCTGGACATATGTAAAATACTGGGCCATGATGACTGGCTTTTTCCAGGCACAATGTTTAGATTACTAGGGTAAGAAAATCACAAATAATATTTATTTTATAAAACCCCTCTTAGATCAGATTTTAAGTAATCCAAAATTAGTATTTTTTATATTCTCCCTGGTTAGGAGATATTTTTTTTTTATTTCTGTATGTGTACGAATGTATTGTCTGCATGCAAGTTTGTGCACCCGTGTCGTGCAATGCCGCGGAGATCAGAAGTGGGCGTCGGATTCCCCTGGAGCTGGAGTTCTCCTGGAGTTGGAGTTTCAGACGGTTCTCAGCCGCCATGTGGGTGCTGGGGATCGAACCCGGGTCCTCTGCAAGAGCGGTCGGCGCTCTTAACCGCTAGGCCATCTCTCCAGCCCCAGGAGATATTTTTAAAAGGGAAAAGGAAACAACTGATTCTTCTCTGCAGCACATTGGTTGGGTGATACAGATATTGGGTAACAATTTCTTTGAATGCTTAGTGTGCCTTACTGCTATAAGAAGACTACTATAAGTATTTTAACCCTGATAAGTGAAACCATTTTCTCTTAAATTGTTTAATTCCTTCTATAAATCACTCCAAAAGAATGACATTTTTTAAGTACTTGGGTGTTCTAGAAGATGAACTCAGGAAAATTTAACACCCCAACCATCAATTTGGGTCTATTTCAGATATTACTCTTGTGATTTTTATGTCTTTTCTTTATTGCTTCAGGCAACAACTTTCTTCTGTGGGCTTCACTTTGATCTGCAGATATCCTGTCAGAAGTGATCCCTGGATACAGATTTTTAACCTCTGTTACCAAGAAATTCTGATCATTTGATTTGGCTCTTTCATGCTAGGTTATTTGCTGTATCTTTTGCTGTTATTAATATTGTATCCCTGTTCAAGATGTTACTCACGATCCAATTAAAACTAGCAAAGAGCTCAGAATAGTTAAATTTCAGCACTGCCACTTACTGATCTTGTGAGAATGTTCACTCACCCAGCCTGTGCCTAAAGTTCCTTAACCCACTGAAGAAGTGGTACTTACTATGAGCAGCTATGAAAGGAGGGAAGGATCTTACGGGCCTTTATGAGGGGCAGTTCACCTAAAAATGATATTAAAGAGATAGGCAAGGGAGCAGCACGAAAAGCCAGGGGTAGAGACTCATGCTCAGGGGGCAGTTTGGTTCAAGCTGACTTGGAAGAAAGGATGACAGAAAATGACTTTCTAAGTGTCTATATGCCCAGTGTATATACTAGGTACATTCACATTTTTGTACCTTGTCTAATCTTTACAATGGTCCTGCTAGTGGACAGAGGGGACAAATAAGACTGTCATATTCCATATTATAAGGGCACATTTGTAGAAAGGAATCTGCACACACATTGTAAGTAGTCCAGCATGTATGCACTGCTAACCCTTTGTTCTGAGTAAGCTTTTAATCCAGGTGCAAACCAAACAGTGATGGTGGAGGAATTCTAGACTTCGTGGCTTTGTTGTATGTGAAACCCTGTTGCATGGAGAGGGACGATAATGATGAAAAGATGTAGGAGATGAGAAGAAGAGAAGTACTGACACTGTGAATCTCTGAATCAAGTACTACCCCCTGGCCAGAGTGCAAGGCTTAACTTTGCCATGATGGCTACTTTTGACATCCTATATAATCTGCTGGCCAAAGATGAGATGTAGGACAGTCTTCTGTCTTCTCAGATTGCCAGCTCTCTGAATAAAATGCAATTAAAAGATTCAATTCCTGTCTCTGCTTGTTTGGTTCATAGTGACAGGCAGAACAAGCTGCTCTGATATTCTGGTTAGGGGCCTGCCTATAAGGCAGATTTTAAGTTATTCCTTTGTTAACCAATCTGTTGTCTTCAAAGCCACTTACGACATGGCCAAGTTACCAAAGATAAGTTAAATCCATCAAATTCCTAGGAGAGGGAAATGGAGAGAGGGAGGAGGAAGAGGAGGAGAAGGAAGAGGAGGAGAAGGAAGAGGAGGAGGAGGATGAGGAGAAGGAAGAGGAGAAGGAAGGGGGGCTAGACACAGACAGGATCTAGAGATGACATGACATTTTAGAGTTACCAGGACATGGGAATTATGACTCAGAGGAATATGAGTTTGACAACAGAGACATGCCAAAGAGAAGCTTGAAGGAAAGGAGAGAGGGCGAGTAGGACATGCAGCTCCTGAGAGGCTTGAGAGGCCATACCTGGTCTCTGTGGCTGTGGAGGTCCTGTTAGTTCTGCAGCTCCAGGCCAAGGCTCCCCACCCCATCCCCACCATGCATGTGCCTATTCTTCTTTGGGGTCTTAGTATCAAAACACAAAACAGCAAGCCTCTGCTAAGGACCGACTGATAGCCAGGTGTCATCAGGGACACTGGGCTGTAAGGGATTATCCTGGGATTTGCATAGGAGCTTCTCTCTGCCCTTTCTCTCAGGGCTTAGTTAGTGAGAATGAGTGATGGTGGGATTCCTGGCCCTACAAAACTATGCACTATAACTAGGTCCAAATCAATGAACTGTTAATAAGTGATCAATTCTCCTTTCCAATATTTGTTGTATACTCTCCCTATTGCCTTTAACTCCAGCCAGTGAAATATTTATTACTTTTATTGATGATTTGTGTATTTCATACATAACCTTTCAGTCCAATTTAGACACATTCCCCTCTCCCTTCCCCCCACCCCACCACAAGATATATATGCCTTCTGCCATATATGTCTTGCATCTTTCTCTCAGTCTTTCCAAAGTTTTTCACTGCAGAGGCTTGTTCTTTTGGCCAGAAGTTAACTGTATCAGTCAGTTCTTTGACCCAGTCCTTATGTTATTGTTGTTTCCTCCCCTTTGCATTACTCCAAATTATGCCTATATAAACAATATATATGTATCAAAATTATGACCTCTGAGAATAAACTGTATGTTAATTCCAAAAACTTTAATTTTATATTACTCTAAGATATAAATACATACCTTCCACCCATATACAATAATTACAGACTCTGAAAATAAGTGGTAGGTCAATTCTAGAGCCCGTTAAGAGGTTCACATTATAACAACACAGTTGCTTTCAGATAAAAAGAAATATAACAATAACGTTTTTCAGCTTGCCTTTCAACTGGAGATTTGGTCTTAACAGCCACAATTGAGGGTAGCAATTTTTGGAATTCACATTTTCCCCTTTAATTTTATACTACTCTAACATATGTATACATACCTTCTCCGTTTTTATAATCACATGTTGAGGCTGGGGAGATGGCCCCAATTGCTCTTGCAGAGGACCTGGGTTCAGTTCCTAGCACCCACATGACAGCTAACAACTATCCTTAACTCAAGTTCCAGGGGATCCGACTCCCCCTTCTGGCCTCCATGTATTGTGTATACCTGGTGCTTTTAGATTCATGCAAGCAGAGCACTCATTCATATAAAATAAAAATAATAAAAATAAAATGAAAAAAATGATGCATATTCGTAGCCACCACCTCCGCACTTCTCATGTAACTTGTCCCGCTCATCTGGTCTTCACTGTTTTGTTTTCATTCCTGATCTGCACACTCTGGTTGATCTGCTGACCATGCTTTTCGACCTACCTCTGGTCTTTAGAGCAAGGGCTTTGTGGCTACATTCTCTTGTGTAAAACCTTGCACTCCCCTTCAGAACTTTCCAATATTCCTGCTGTTCATTAGACTGCCTGTTCATTTTACTGTCCCTTGGTGAAAGCCGCACCATTCCTAGCCCCTGACAGAGGGAGGGAGCATTCAGGCATCCACCCAAAGCTCATTTTCTGTGCTGGGGGCAGCAGCCCCTGAGTAGAGCCATCTCCAACTTGAGCTCATGTCTGAAGAGGTTTGGAATGGAAGGAGGGAGCTCGAGGAGATCACAGTGTTTCCTGCGGGTGGGAAGTTAATCCTGGTGCACTGTATAACTTCGGTGGTATGACAAGAATCCCATATCACAGATAAATTGATTGGTGGCTTTGTTCAGCCATTCATTTATCATCTCATTTATCAGACATTAATTATGTGCCTGCTATAGACCTGGAAATCATCCTAACAAGTCTCTGCTGCATCCATGAAATTCTTCAGCCATTCTATTTCCAAACTGAGCACTGTGGCCAGCTGCTAGGCCAAGGGTATAGACAGGAAGGTTCCATTTTCAAGCTGTGCCAGTGGATGAGAAGTGACCAGGACTATTAGATTTACTCTGTCTTCCCAGTGGGCAGCTGGGCAGTGTGATCTCTGCTTTTGTAGAAGAAGCATGAGCACACGAATCAAGTTCACCAATCAGGAGTTCCCTGTTGAAAAGATAAGACAGTCAGAGCAGGCATCAAACCCTTCCCAAGTTCTGGGAAGCTTCGCCAGGGTCTGTGCTATTCTTGCACTCAGAATCTTTAAAAAGTTTTGATTACATGTCTTTACTATTTGTGGGTGGGAGCACACATACCATCGCAATCATGTGGAGGTCAGTAGACAACTTGGTGGTGAGTGGTGGTGAGATTATCACTCTGGCTGCAAGAGCATTTACCAGCTGAGCCATCTTGGTTATCGCCTTTACCAGCCAAGCTGTCTTGGTTATCATCACCTTTACCAGCTGAGCTGTCATGTTATCACCTTTACCAGCTGAGCCATCTTGGTGATTGCCTTTACCAGCCAAGCTATCTTGGTTATCATCGCCTTTACCAGCCGAGCCATCTTGGTTATCATCACTTTACCAGCTGAGCCATCTTGGCTATCACCTTTACCAGCCAAGCTGTCTTGGTTATCATCACCTTTACCAGCTGAGCCATCTTGGTTATCGCTTTTACCAGCCGAGCTGTCTTGGTTATCACCTTTACCAGCCAAGCCATCTTGGTTATCATCACCTTTACCAGCCAAGCCATCTTGGTTATCATCACCTTTACCAGCCAAGCCATCTTGGTTATCATCACCTTTACCAGCTGAGCTGTCTTGGTTATCGCCTTTACCAGCTGAACCATCTTGGTTATCATCACCTTTACCAGCCAAGCCATCTTGGTTATCGCCTTTACCAGCCGAGCCATCTTGGTTATTGCCTTTACCAGCTGAGCCGTCTTGGTTATTGCCTTTACCAGCCGAGCCGTCTTGGTTATCGCCTTTACCAGCCGAGCCGTCTTGCTTATCATCACCTTTACCAGCTGAGCCATCTTGGTTATCACCTTTACCAGCCAAGCTGTCTTGGTTATCATCACCTTTACCAGCTGAGCCATCTTGGTATCACCTTTACCAGCCAAGCTGTCTTGGTTATTGCCTTTACCAGCCGAGCTGTCTTGGTTATCACCTTTACCAGCCGAGCCGTCTTGGTTATCATCACCTTTACCAGCTGAGCTGTCTTGGTTATCGTCTTTACCAGACTAGCTGTCTTGGTTATTGCCTTTACCAGCCAAGCCGTCTTGGTTACCATCACCTTTACCAGCCGAGCTGTCTTGGTTATCGCCTTTACCACCCGAACCGTCTTGGTTATCATCACCTTTACCAGCTGAGCCGTCTTGGTTATCGCCTTTACCAGCCGAGCCATCTTGGTTATCATCACCTTTACCAGCTGAGCCATATTGGTTATCACCTTTACCAGCCGAGCTGTCTTGGTTATCATCATCTTTACCAGCTGAGCCATCTTGTTTGTCGCCTTTACCAGTTGAGCCGTCTTGGTTATCATCACCTTTTTATTTAATTATTTTTTTTAATTTTTTATTTATTTCTGTATGTGTATGAATGTACTGTCTGCAAGCAGGTTTGTGCACCCGTGTCATGCAATGCCGCACAGGTCAGAAGAGGGTGTTGGATTCCCCTGGAACTGGAGTTCTCCTGGAATTGGAGTTTCAGACAGTTCTCGGCCACCATGTGGGTGCTGGGGATTGAACCCGTGTCCTCTGTAAGAGTGGTCGGCGCTCTTAACCACTAGGCCATCTCTCCAGCCCCGGTTATCATCACCTTTACCAGCCAAGCCATCTTGGTTATCGCCTTTACCAGCCGAGCCATCTTGGTTATCATCACTTTTACCAGCCAAGCTGTCTTGGTTATCACCTTTACCAACTGAGCCATCTTGCTGACCCACATTCATAAAATTTAAATGAGTCTGAAAAATGACTTCATATTCTCTATAAGGTAATCTCTAGGCTTATTATTATATATAAAATGAGGGAATTTTTTTGGTCTTTTCAAGACAGGGTCTCCCTGTAGTCCCAGCTGTCCTGGAACTCACTCTGTAGACCAGGCTGGCCCAAGATGAGGTTTTTTAAAATGCATATATTGTATTTATATTTATAATGTTTGTACACAGGTTTTCCAATTAATATTTTATTGTTTTTTTTGTTTTTTTTTTTTTTTTTTTAGTTGAGATAGTCTGGTATAACAGAAAATGGCCTCAAACTCACTACGACCTAGGTGGCCTGGAACTCCTGATCCCCAGGTTCCAGGTCACAAGTGCTTGAATTTTAGGTCTATACCCCCATGCTGAGCTTAGAATAGATTTTTGAAAACTTTCCTATATCATTAAATAGTATAATTTTAATGACTATATGTATTGTAGTTGGAAATGTCTTGACTTATTTAACCATTTCTATTAATTTTTTTCACTATAAATTCTATTTTCATGAATATTCTTTCCATTTAAAAACTTTATTGAATTTCTGTGTATTTCTCATCTCAATCAGTCTTTTTTTTTTTTTTTTTTTTTTTTTTTTGGTCTTTTCAAGTCAGGGTCTCCCTGTAGCCCCAGCTGTCCTGGAACTCACTCTGTAGACCAGGCTGGCCTTGAACTTACAAAAATTCTCCTGCCTCTGCCTCCCAAATTCTAGGATTAAAGGCGTGTGCCACCATGGCCAGCTCAATCAGTCTTAATCACCTCTGTACCTCCTTCTCCATCGGCACCTTCCCACAGCTCCCCCCTGGAATTCATACATTCTGTCATTTGTGTTAAGGCCTATTGTGCCAAATTAGTGTCCCTGGTTATTCCTGAGTGCAAGTTCATCTACTGAGGTTTAGTCAGCCTATCCAGAGTCGATCACTTTAAGAAGATCAGCTCTTCCTCACCCAACAATAATCAGCTGCTAATATTTCTTCAGCTAATATTGGGGTCTGCTGCCCATTTCCCAAGTTCTGTGCTGGGTTTTTGTCTGGTCGTGTTTGCATGTGTCTTGTACATCCTAACACCATTGCTGGAAGTTCATGCGCAGGGTCCCAGGAGCTTGTAGGATTCTATTTCCATATGGTCATGCATCACCTCCCTGTCTCTTGCAATCTTTCCACTCCCTCTTCCATGGATGAGCCCTGCCCATGGACCCACACTCTGTAGCCCCCTAATCTCTATGGTTTGGCCCTTTGAGTTCTTGGCTCTCTGTTGATAAGGGAGCTACCTTAATTAATGAGGGTTGAGATATTCATTAGTGTCCTCTTGGCCCCTTGTTCTATGTTGTGTGAGCCTTAGGTGTAGTAGTTGCATTGTAGATGTGCCATGTAAGCTTGGGCAGTTCGCAGACAATGTACTGTGGGTGACCAGTATGGTACTCCGTAATAG
Source organism: Rhizomys pruinosus (assembly GCA_009823505.1). NCBI lineage: Eukaryota > Metazoa > Chordata > Mammalia > Rodentia > Spalacidae > Rhizomys > Rhizomys pruinosus. The sequence continues at coordinate 4,172,112 of VZQC01011925.1, read as the reverse complement.
TCTCCATCTGGTGCAAAAGAAGCTTCTTTGATGAGTGGTGACTATGATATTTGTCTGTAAATATAAGGATGCATATTTTGCCCTTAGTAAGAAGTTACATTAGTGTAGACAACCTTGGAAATTTCTCTAAGCTCTATAATTCCTCCAGCCTTGTGTATTTTTTAAATTTTTTATGTGTATGAATGTACTGCCTGCGTATAGGTCTGTGCACCCGTGTCGTGCAATGCCTCGGAGGTCAGAAGGTGTCAGATTCCCCTGGAACTGGAGTTAAAGACGGTTCTCAGCTGCCATGTGGATGCCGGGGATCAAACCCTGGTCCTCTGCAAGAGCAGTCGGCACTCTTAATTGCTAGACTATCTCTCCAGCCCCTAGCCTTGTGTATTTGGCTGTGTTTACAGTGCCACATTGGTTTACTCCCATTTAGTGGCTTTAAGTCCAATCAGTTAGCTGTTGATTTCCCTCCAAGATAAAAGTGCCACTACTGCACAAATGTTATATGTTATGCTGGACATTGCTGTCAATAATTGGTCTTAAAGCTTAAAGACTATCAATTTCTGTTTTCCCTTTGTAGCTTGCATAGTGCTCTCCAAAGCTATGAGAGTTAGCCTTCAGAGGAGGTGTCTTCCAGGTCAGTTCCAGCTCCATTGTTCTAAGTCTGGTCTCCGAAGTATGACCTATCTTCAGCAATAGGATCTTACCTTCAAGTTCTGGGAAGCAATCAAGGGTTGTGTCAATAGCCTGTGTATTTTTGGGAGTCTCTTGGACTACCCTGGCTAACAACTCAAAGGAAGGTCTGTCTGGCACTGTTTCTTCTTATATAGCCTTCAGCTACACACATGGACTCATGTAAAGATATTGTATGTGTAAATTATCATTTAGACTGTTAGACTCATATTATTCACTCAGATTTTTACACTATCTAGATGATGTTTATCTCTCCTCTCTCCCTGTCTAGCCCTTTCTCCATGTTTTCCTCATTTTTCCCATTTCTCCCTTGATAATACCAGTCTCCTATGGTCCAACCTCTGAACTCCTGCTTTCCCTTTATCCCTAAATTCCTTCTATAACATTCCCTCTCCCCTTCCATTTAAATGCTCTCATTTTAATCTGTGTCTTAAAGTCCTGTAGTGTTGGGTTTATGAAGTTGGGTGCACCAGAGGTCGGTGCATATGTGTTCATTATTGTAATGTCTTCTTGGTTAATGTTCCTTTGATAAGAATGTAGTGACCCTCTTTATCTCTTTTGATTAGTTTTAGTTTGAAGTCTATTTTGTCAGATATTAGAACTGCAAATCCTGCTTGTTTTTTAGTGTCATTTGCTTAGAATATTTTTCCATCCTTTCACCTTAAGGAAGTGTCTGTCCTTGAAAATGAGATGGGTTTCTTGCAGACAACAAAAGGATGGATTTTGTTTCTTAATTAATTTCACTAGCCTGTGTCTTTTGCTTGGGGAGTTCAGTCCATTGATATTTAAAGTTATTATTGAGAGATGTATGTTGGTTTCTGTCACTTTAATTTCTGTTTGCATTCTTGGTCTAACTTTGTTTCCACACTTACACTTTTGTTTAGTTTCTTTCTGTTGCCCCTTATGTATAGTTGTTTCTTTCTTCATTTCTTTGTATTGTTTCAAGTATTATCTGAAGGGCTGTTTTTCTGGGCATGAATTATTTCAGCCTATTCATGTCATGGAAGACTTTTCTTTCTTCCTCAACTATAATAGAAATTTTTGCTCAAGAAAAGTATTCTGGGTTGGCATTTGTGGTCATTTAGAACTGGGAATACTTTGGTCCATGATCTTCTGACTTTGATAGCTTGCATTGAAAAGTCAGCTGTAATCCCAATCCAAATCCCTGAGCTTCTTCACAGACTTGGAAAAAAAATCCTTACATTAATATGGAAAAACAAAAGACCCCAAATAGCTAAAGCAACCCTGAGTGAAAAATGCAATACAGGGGGCATTGCCCAACCAGACTTCAAACTATATTACAGAGCCATAATCATAAAGACAGCCTGGTACTGGCACAAAAACAGACCAGTTGACCAATGGAACAAAATTGAAGATCCAAATTTGAGCTCACACAATTTCAGCCACCTCATATTTGACAAAGGGGCAAAAAACCCTCAATGGAGGAAGGATAGCATCTTCAGCAAATGATGCTGGCAAAATTGGATCACCATCTGTAGAAGAACAAAATTAAACCCCTACCTCTCACCCTGCACAAAAATCAAATCCAGGTGGATCAAAGATCTCAACGTGAGGCCTGAAACCCTTAAGGTGATAAAAGAAAAAGTTGGCAACAACCTACAAGACACAGGTGTAGGAAAAGACTTTCTAAATCAGACAGCAGCCACACAGGAAGTAAGATTAACAGTTGACTAATGGGACCTCATAAAACTCAAAAGCTTCTGTACAGCGAAAGAAACAATCAAGGAGGTGAAGAGAAAAACCACAGAGTGGGAAGAAATCTTTACCAGTGACACATCTCACAGAGCATTAGCATCAAGAATATATAAACTACACAAAAAACAAAGAAGTAAGAAGACAAATGACCTACTCAAAAGATGGAGTAAAGAGCTGAACAGAGTCTTCACCAGTGAGGAATTAAAGATGGCTGAGAAACATCTTAAAAAGTGTTCATCATTAATAACCAAGGAAATGCAAATTAAAACCACTCTCAGATATCATCTCACTCCAGTATGTCTAGCTAAGATCAAGAAAAAAAAAAGACAACAGATGCTGGAGGGGTTGTGGGGAAAGGGGAACACTCATCCACTGCTGGTAGGAATGTAAATTTGTACAACCACTATGGAAAGCAGTGTGGAGAACCCTTAAAAGACTTGGAATGAGCTTACCACCTTACCCAGTCATACCACTCCTGGGTATATACCACAATGACTCATCCTACTGCAAAGATACATTCACATCCATGTTTATTGCAGTTCTCTTCACAATAGCAAAGAGCTGGAACCAACCCATATGCCCTTCAACAGATGAGTGTATGCCAAAAATGTGGTACATCTACACAATGGAGTACTATTCAGTGATAAAGAAAGATGGCATTATGAACTTTGCAGGTAAATGGATGGAGCTTGAAGCCATTATGCTGAGTGAAGTAACACAGTCCCAGAAAGATAAATGGAGATGGTATCCCTCATTTGTGGATGCTAACACCAAATCCCCCAGATGAAAGGCAAGCTGAACAACAGTACAGTTATATTTTTGTTTATATGAAACCAACTATGTTGTTATAATGTGAATCTCTCAATGGGCTCTAGAATCCACCCACCAATTATTTTCAGACTCTGTAATTACTGTATATCAGTGGGGAGTATGTATCCATATTTTAGAGTAATATGAAATTAATGGAGGAAAATGTGAATTCCTAAGCATAAAAAAAGACTGAGAGAAAGATGCAGGACAGTTATGGCAGAATGCATGATCTGGGATGGGATGGAGTGGGATGGGGGGAAGGGATAGGAGAATATGCCTGAGCAGAAATGAAAAATGATGTATGAAATACATAAAACATCAATAAATAAATTTAAAAAAAGAAAAGTCAGCTGTAATTCTGATGGGTTTTCCTTAATATGTGACTTGTTTTTATTTTGCAGCTTTCTTTGTTCTATATGTTTATTGTTTTTACTATGATATGGCATGAGGAGTTTCTTTTCTGGTCCTGTCTATTTATTTGGTGTGCTATGTGCTTCTTGTATTTGTATAGGTATGCCTTTCCTTAACTTTGTGAAATTTTCTTCTACAATCCTTTTGAAGATCTGGTCAATATCATTATTCTGAGATTCTTCTCCTTCCTCTGTGCCTATGATGCATAGGTTTGGTCTTTTCATGGTGTCCCACATTTCCTGCATATTCCATTTCTGTGTTTTTAAATTTTTTTTCATAATCTTTTCTTGAGTGGTCTAATTCTTCAGCTTTATCATCCAGGGTTGATATTCTGTTTTCTATCTCATTCATTTTATTGCTGAGGCTTTCCCCCATCATTCCCAGTTGGCTTATTGAGTGTTTCACTTCCTTCTTCATTTCAGCCTGAGTTTTCTTCAGTATTTCTAACTCTTTTGTGAATTTAGTCAGAAGTTTGTCCCTGTTTTCTTTTAGTTCTTCGATTTGTTTGTGTGTTCTTTAAATTCCTTGAATTATTTGATCATTTTATGACTGTTCATTTAATTCTGTGTCCTGGGTTATCTCTAGAGGGTTCTTGAAGTAGAACTCTTCTATAGGACTGGTAGTGTTTAATGGGGACATATTATTTGGATTTTTCATATTATTATTTTTCATTGTGATTTTGGCATGTGAATTTCTTTTGCTGTTTGTGACTCTGTTATGAAACTCATGTCTTTTTTTTGTTGAGTTGAAAACTGATTTTGTTCAGGTGTGCCTTTGTTGTTTGCTTATTCAGTATGAAAATCTGGAGGGACCAGATGTCTAGTCCAGCTACTCAGGCTCCCACTGAGGCCTAAGTCAGGCATCAATCATATACTCTCAGGTTTCCGTCTAAGGTCTTCACCTCTACTAGCCATCACACATTGCACATTTGGGAGGCTTGCTAGGTAGAGGCTGGACTCAGGTGCTCTTGAGCAATCTACAAAGGTCTAAGCCCCTCCTAAAATGCAGAGGGGTCTAGCCCTACAGCAGCAGGAAGGGCTTCAGATGATCTCAAGGTCAGGGAACGGACATGGTACAATTGGGGTGGACATGGTACAATTAGGGAAACTCACCACCACATCAAGCCTGGATTCAGGCACTCTCGGGCAGGCTTTAAATGTCTGGATTTGTGCCCAAGGTTAAAGGAATCCAGCCCTACAGCAGCGGGAGGAACTTCCAATGGTCCCCAGGTAGGGGGATTGAGACAGCACAATTGGGGAAGCTCACCTCCATGCGAAGCCAGATTTAGGCACTCTGTGAATGTCCTTTGTATTTTACATTTCTGATTATTCATATAGATTCTTAGAGGAACTACTGGGATTAATGTGCTTTAACATTTTGATGCTTTTGATCCATACTTCAAAAGTTTTCTTCTTTTTTTGAAGGCTAAAGTAGAAAATCCACTTTGTCAACAATATATTTCAGTGACTGACAAAGTGTACTGTCTCCAATATTGTGTATTACTTAGAGACTTTTTTAGTACCAAATTAGTCAACAATTATTTATGGAAACCTGGAAGAAGCCTCTCATTTAAGTGTAAATGTTTATTACCCTTTTCTTTGTAATTTCCCAGGAAAGTTGAAGTTGCCAGTAAGGCATCGAGAGCCATGGTTACTGTTCTGCATTTTCTGATTTGACTTCATCTTGCTGTCAAGAGACATTTTTTTTTTTTTTGGTCTTTTCGAGACAGGGTCTCCCTGTAGCCCCAGCTGTCCTGGAACTCACTCTGTAGATCAGGCTAGCCTTGAACTCACAAAGATCCACCTGCCTCTGCCTCCCAAGTGCTAGGATTAAAGGCATGCTCCACCACGCCCGGCAAGAGACATTCTTAATAATCTGTGCTCTTTGTCACCCCGCCTCCTCAAAACGCAGGTCTTGATGGCATTGTCCTTTTGGCTGATAAGAAAGCCAAAATGTGTGACATGGGTTAGAGCTGCTGACTGGAATCCAGGAAAAACAGGGTTATTACAAGTGGCTTACTCACTCTGCATTTTGACCCCTTATAAAACTGACTTCAAGAAGAGAGTCCCACAGGGTTTGGTGGCCCATGCCTTTAATCCCAGCACTGTGGAGGCAGAAGCAGGTGGATTTCTGTGACATCAAGACCAGGCTGGCCTACATAGGAGGTTCCAGGCCAGCTGAGACCACTGAGGGACCATGTTTCTAACAAACTAAAAAACAAAAAACAAAAACTCAAACAATGGAAAGAGAGTCCCCAATATTAAACTGGTTCCTGATGACTTACTGTTCCACCCACAGATCAGTGCATCTCTCAACTCTTCTCACAGAAGCTGTTTCTTATAGCAGATGGTTATTAACAAAGAAACCCACAATTGGTTAACGTGCAGAGAATAAGAAGCTGTAGAGGGCTTAGCCCTGAATGGGACACCTATATCACACCTCCCCCCAGTTCAGAAAGTAGCAAGATTCTAAGTGCTAGGGGCAGTGGATGGCTGCAAGTAAAGTGTTTCTCAGACACAACAGGGCGGTTGTATATATGAACTCACAGTGGTGAGCCCAAGACCTACCCAAGCTCAAACCAGACAAAATCCTAGTATGGAGAGGAAAAGTAGGTATTAACCTATAAGGGAAAATTGGCAAGTCATAGCTGCTGGGAGAAGGAGAATCAGTTTTCTTTAAAGGTGTGACCAGCTAGTAGGTCCACCACGCTCCACTGGATGTTCCACACCCAAGCTTATATGGGTAGCTCAAATTGGACTACATGAGTTTAAGGAAAAATGAAGACAGTGAAGTTGGATAGGTGTGGAGGGCGAGTAGATCAGGAGGATATGGGGGATAGGTATGAAAATATGGAAATCTATTTTATGAAATTCTCAAAGAATTGATGTTAATAGAATTTTAAATATTTTATTTGTTATTTTTATGTGTATGAGTGTGTTGCCTGCATGCATGTCAGTGCATCTGTGTTGCAAAATATACACAGAGGTCAGAAGAGGACATCAGATCCTCTGGAACTGGAGTTACAGAAGGTTGTTAGCTACCGTGTGGGTGCTGGGAACCAAACCAGGGTCTTCTGCAAGGGCAGCCAATGCTCTTAACCACTGAGCCATCTCTCCAGCCCCATAAATATTTTTTAAAAGAAGAAAGTCACAACTTAGTGTTCTAATACCTCTAGATGAATTCAGTTACAACCGGGAGTGTCATGAGATTTTTTTTTCAGAATCTATTACATATAACTTAATTTCAGAATTCACTAAACCTTTCTAGAAGGATATATCATAAAGTGAAGCCCATCAAGTATGATCCTCAGCTTCCTGAGGTTGAGCAGATACTTCCTTAAAGGGAAAGGATCTTCCTCCACACCATGTCTACACAGACAGGTATGTCTGGACTGAGGACAGTGAAGGAAGATTGATAAGGGTGACACCTCAGGCCAGATTATCTGCCCACTGGGATAAACTAGCATTGTACACAACAGAAGCAACTGTGGAAGCTGGAGAGACATGGAGGTGGGATTGTGACATAGTCATAAATAATAAGACATAAAGGCTAGATGCTGTGATAACACTAGGAAGGTTCAGGGGTGAGTGTTGCCAGGAAGTGTAGCTGTTGTCCCAGGAGACAGCAGCACCGTGTGGAAATATGTGGCTGGAGGAACCTAGCCAGTGCAGTCAACGTTTCTGAGGTAGCTGTGACAAGACTGCAGATATCCAGACATCTAGTTTTCTGAACCTTTTTCTGCAGTGATGCCCAATCCTTGGAAAGAGAGGATGAGACCTAGGTACAGAGATCAGACACTGTGGAGTGCTCATCCCTAAGTTGTACACTTCTCACTCTCTTTGTTTACTTCTTTGTCTGCTTGAAATAGTCTCACACAGTTCCTTCCTACCCAAAAGACAAAGTAGCTGATAGAATACTGAGAGCTATGGAAAATCTCCTGGCTCAGACCCAATTCAGTCCTTGGGCAAACTGGTGACTGAGGCCCTGGTTGGGGGTAGGGGGGATTGTGCTGGGTTCAGGATCCAGACAGGCTTGACTCCAGACCATGAAGACCCCAATAATGCAGTCCTTGCTTTGTCCCTGTTGAGACCATCACAGGGTCTCATTTTTTTTGAATGCATAGACTGGATATGAGAACCTTTTCATCTATTTCTCTTCTTTTCACTTTTCTCATGTATCTTCTAGAAACAACCAACCCTGTGTTGAGGACATGCAGAGGCATTACAAGGAAAAACTCCCCTTAACGGGGTCTTCTCTGCCAGGAGGTGGACAAATGCTGGAGGGATAAACCATCCTGTTTTAAAAATGTATTTTTATTGATTCTTTGAGAAATTCATACAGTGTATTTTGAGCATACTCAGACCTCCCTCCCCTTCTCTTCTCACTCTCCCACTTCCACCTGACCACCCCCCAACTTCATGTTCCCTATTAGTTTTTTAGAGAATTAGCACCTTATTTGTGTTCCCCAAAATGCTCTCTGGTGCAGGTGTATCCTCTGGAACCTGGTCAACCTGTCTGAGAAAATGGACTCCCCCTCTCCCTGCAGCAGTCAGTTGTCATTGTTTCTCACCTAGGGCTGACTAGAGCTTCTTATCTGTCTCCCCATCCACACTGGTTCTTTGTCTGGCTTGTGCTTGTCAAGGTCTTATGTATGCTGTCATTAATGTTGTGGGTTTACATGTGCAGTTGTCCTGTTGTGCAGGAAACCTTGGCTCCCTTCTGCTCATCTACCATCTCTGGCTCTTACACTCTTTTCTGAACTTTTTCTGCAATGATGCCCAATCCTTGAGAAGAGAGGGTGAGACCTAGGTACAGAGAATGAGACACTGCGGAGTGCTCAGCCCTAAGTGGGGCACTCCTCACTCTCTTTGTTTACTTCTTTGTAAAGCCCAAATTCACAGTAATCCTCCTGCCTCAACCTCCCAAGTGCTGGGATTACAGACATGAGCCACCATGCCTATATAGGCCATTTATATTTTTTGCCAATATGATTTAATAAATTATCACAGTTTTGCGCCTTTCATACAAGAATTTTTTTTAAGGGATTCACAATATAAGAGCACCAGTTGTTTTCAGATGACATTGGTGTTGCTTGCTCAGTTTGCCATACAATTAGGTAATTGGTGCTAGCATCCACAGAAGAGGGATACCATTTGTCATTTGTTTTTCTGGGACTGTGTTACTTCACTCAGTATGATATCTTCTAGCTCCAGCCATTTACCTGCAAAGCTCATGATGTCATCTTTCTTTACTGCTGCATAGAACTCCATTGTGTAGGGCTGGAGAGATGGCCTAGCGGTTAAGAGCGCCGACTGATCTTGCAGAGGATCCAGGTTCGATCTCGACTGATCTTGCAGAGGATCCAGGTTCGATCTCCAGCACCCACATGGCAGCTGAGAACCGTCTTTAACTCCAGTTCCAGGGGAATTGGACACCCTCTTCTGACCTCCGTGGCATTGCACGACACGGGTGCACAGACCTGCATGCAGACAGTACATTCATACCTATTTAAAAAAAAAAAAAAAAAAAAGAACTCCATTGTGTAGATGTACCACATTTTCTCTACTTGTCAGTTGAGGGGCACTTGGGTTGGTTCCAGCTCCTTGCTATTGTGAAGAGAGCTGTGCTTCAGGTCATCCTGGGAAATCCCCCATACAACAGTTCTTAATCAAATTCAGATCCCTTCCTCATAATGCCCCCTCCCCACCCCCACAGGACCTTATGTATTCTGTCACACATATTAAGTTCTGTCCAGTCAAACATTTCTAACCTTTGGTGAAAATTCATCCACTGACATCTAATCAGCCTCTCTAGAGATTGTAAATAAGGTCTACCCTCTCTCACCCAGTAGTAAGTAATTAGTCTCCAGCGGTTCCCAGACTAGGGTCAGCCTGCTGGCCATTTCCCTCTCTCTACTCCAGGCCTTTTCTGGTTGAGTTGGCATTGTGCTTGATCCAAGTTCACACGTGCAAGCTTCCAATGGTCTGACAGCCTCTGCCTCCCTATGTTCATGATCCAGCCCTGGCCTTTACAATCCTCTCCCCTCCCCCACTCTTCAGCAATGGCCCCTGAGCCACGAGTGGGTGAATTCGTATAGGCGTCCTATCCAAGGTCACACTCTCTACAGTCTTAGTCTTTAAAATGGCCACCTGTGGCCTTCTGTGTGCATCACTCTCTGTTGCACTAGGAAGCTTCACTGGTGAGAGTTGAGGGACGCACTAGTGTTCTCTATGCTCCCGCTCTGCTATGTTCCATGAGCCTTGGGAGCAGAGGTTCTATGTAGATATATCACCTAGGCCTGGGAATTTCCCAGACATTTATTCTCTGTGTGTGACCAGTTGTGAGATTCTGCAGCTCCATCTCTTGCAAAAAGAAGCTTAAGAAAGCAACTTGCCAAGGCAGAGATGTCCTCTGACAGAAAAGTTTTGTGCAAGTAGAACTTGGGAGGATGAAAGGAAAAAGCTCTGAGTTTAAGAGGAGTGTAGTCACTGTTATTTTTCTCTCTGTTCTGATCTTTTGACCAAACAGTCTGCTCCTCAAAGTGCCTGAAGTATTGTACAGTGAACTGTATACAGACAAGGACACAAAATCAACCACCCAACCAATCAACCAACCAGCCACCCAACCAATCAACCAAACAAACAAAAAATGAAAATAAACATGAATTCTAGGTGAACCAATTACTAGTAGAAATACCTCAGTTTCCTCATTTGAAAACCAATATCTCATTTATCTGCTCCTATGATTATTTTGAATATTTATAGACAATGACAGTGGAAATGTGTTGTAGAGTTAAAATATTACACAAAGAACATGGTTGTTGAGCATAAAAGACAATTTAAATAATGAGTGACTGCTCTTCAAATCTATCCTCCACCTCTAACTTTAACCTTGTCCAGAATTGTGGCTGAAGCAAAGAAATACTTTAAAAGGTACTCAAATTCCCAGGACTAAATGAAAATCAAGGAAAGGGTCTTTTTCACATGTGCTTATAGGCAAAAGGAGGAGCAGAGATTTAAGCCTTTCTCTTAATTAGAATAATATTCCTAGCAAGAAAGAGAGAGGAGAGAGGAAAAAGAGAGGAGAGAGGAGAGAGAGAGAGAGAGAGAGAGAGAGAGAGAGAGAGAGAGAACAGCTAGCTAAACTCAGTCCTTATCTCTAGAATTCTTGGGCAGTTTTCTAGAATTTTCAAGAATTTTCTGATTTATGCTATTCTGATTTGAGCAGTTAACCCCGTTATCTAATACATATTACTTTACAAAATGTGATGGAAAGACAGAGCTTTTAGAAACAGGGGTTAGGGACTGGAGAGACAGATCAGTGGTTAAGAGCACTGAATTCTCTTGAAGAGGACCTGGGTTCGGTTTCCAGACACACATGGTGACTAGCAACCATTCATAATTTCAGTTCCAGGGAATCTGATGCCCTCTTCTGACATCCACACATTGCATGGCATAGGTGTAGTTACATGCAGGCACATAAAATTAAAAATTAAAAATAGGTGTTATTTGCTCCTTATTCCCGTCCAGAAAGCCTGGTTCTCATGGCACTAATGTGGCTCCAGACTTGACATGACTCAGTGGCTCAGAAGGGAATCTTGCAACCCTATAGTGCAACCACATCAACTCTTCTTTCCTTCCCTTGATGCTCCCCAACACCTCCCTCCAACTACCATGCCCATTCGGCTGACGTGACAGAATGCCCCACCTCAGTTTATTATTGCTTATTCAGCTGCAGTAGCCTTGAGATTAGGAGGGTCTTCCAGGAGTTTCTGTCTGGTGTCTGAGTATGGCATCTTCTCTTTTTTTTTTTTTAATTTTTTTTAACATTTTTTTATTGATGCTTTGTGCATTTCATACATCATTATCCAATTCAGTTCAGGTATATCTCCCCTTCCCTTCCCCCCCACCCCCACCCCAACCGAGATCATGCATTCTGCCATGACTATCCTGCATATCTCTCTCAGTTTTTTTTTCCACTTTTTAGCTATAAGTGATAATCCATGAGTACAAGCAAAGACTGTCTTTTCTTTTCTTAGAAGAGCTACTATATTACTTAGGCTTCTCTGGCTTATGTCAGAGGTTCTCCCTGTTCTCACTCTTCTTGGTTAATATGCACTAAGAAGAAATGTATGGGTATACTAAATGTAATCAACCATTCTATACACCTGCTGTCTTCTTATAATAATTCTATCTATGTCTATCTATCATCTATTATCTATCTATCTATCTATCTATCTATCATCTATCTCCATCTATCCATCTGTCTATCTATTTTATGTGTATGAGTGTTTTGCCTGCATGTAAGGGCACCATGTGTATACAGTGGCCTCAGAGGCCAGAAGAGGGGGCATCAGAGCCCCTGGAACTGGAGTTATAGATGATTGTTAGCCACCATATGGGTGCTGGGAACAGAACCCTGGTCTTCTGAAAGAGCAGCCAGTGTTCTTAACATCTGGGACATCTCTCCAGCCCCCTGCTCCATTATCTTTACCACTCACACATAAGCATTGAAATAAACTTTCCTGCATCATTGTGGCATTGTCTACTCTCCATCCACACAACTTAGCTTCCTGCCATACCATACCTGAGCACTGAACTTGAAACCTTCTATGGTTGGGCTTACTTTCACTTACTCTTCTGCTTCTGTGGATTTGTTCAATGATAGGTGTCCTTTTGTTTTGTTTTGTTTTTCCAAAAATATGTGTGAGAGGGGAAAAATGTTGCTCTGTGGAAAGAATGCCATCTGATTCTGATTTCTGTGCATCCGAAGCTTTGGAGGTGAAAATCCTACTCAGGATGATGGCAGATCCCTTTCATGACTCCCAGTGTGCCTCTAAGAAGGACAGGGGTAAGCAGTTCAGGGAGGGCAAAAGGACACAAAACCCAAAATGGGACAGTTGTGATGTGAGGAGACTTTTTCTCACTTAGAGACCATGTGATTTTCAGGCTATTGTTTGAGCTTCATTTATCTTATGTATAAAGTTGAAATAAATACATACATGAAAAGCTGGTTGAGAAGGTGAGGTGTGATTTTTGCCAGCTATAAAATACTATGAATAAATGTTCTTGATACTTTGAATAAAACAGGCTTGGTTGTTTCCCGGAATTTCTGTGCTGTCCTTCCTGCCCCTCTCCCACCCTTCAGCAGCAGCTCAATAAACATTTAATGTGGGAGGTTAGGCTCTATCAGACTCTTGACAAACCATCTGCTAGATGAATTCTGAGATCTGTTGAAAAGAACAGAAATGCAAGAAACCAATGTACACAGATACGTAGGTCAGCACACACACACATGTGTACATGCTCATGTGCACCTGGATGTGCACACAAATACACACAAGCACACACAGACTTTCCTCTCCCCTGGACATCAGAGCTGTGTTTTCTTCAAGCCATGTGATGAATAACATTCTTTTTCCCACAGCTATTTCTTGTGCCACCTGGGAACACAGTGCTGTTGCCTATAAGCTGACTCAGAGTTCATGGTAACAGGAGAAATTGGACAACTCAGTAGAAAGGATGGCCTTGGGGTAGAAATCAGGACTAGGACTCCCAGTAGAAATGCTCTGTTGTTTTCTAGTGCTAGACTTTCTGGGGACCCATCATTTAGTTTAGTTTCTACCTCTATGATTTCCTATATTATCTCATTGGGCAGCTGAGAGGACAGTAATGCCCTGCATGAACTCTTGAAATGTCCTATTCTTCCAATAGAGAGAAGAGCCAGAGTATGGGATACATTCAGCAGCTTTCTGGTTGTCTAGAAATTGTTATCACAGAACTGTGAGTATAAGGCTGTCCTGGCTAGCTTTAACTATCAACTTGACAGTCTTGAGCCATCTCAGAGAAGAGCCTCAATTATGGAATCTCCTGTATCAGATTGGCCTGTGAGCATGTCTGTGAGGGATTGTCTTGACTGCCAATTGATGTAGGCGGGCCCAGGCCACTGTATGTGGTTCCAATCCCAGGAAGCTGAGCGTGTGCTGTATAAGGAAGCCAGCTGAGCATGAACTTGTGTGATGCAGCAGGAAGAATTCTTTCATGGTTTCTGCTGTGTGGAACAGCAAGCAGGACTGCCTTCAACTTCCTGCCTTCATTTCCCTTAAGGATGGACTGTGACCTGGAAGTGTAGGCCAAATAGACTCTGTCTTCTCTTAAATTGCTTCTGGTCAGGGTGTTTTATCAGAGCAACAGAAATGAAACTAGAGCAAAGGCCCTGCCTGGAATATATTTTACTTAATTTAGAGCCCTATGGTTCAAGCTAGATGTGAGCGTGGAGGAGGGATTCCACAGTTTTTTGACTTTTAAATCAGGCAAATTGTGGGTAATCAGGTAAATGTATTCAGAATGGGAGATGGAAAAATTAGCTCTTGAATTATGTTTGTTCTTCACAAGTTTTGGTACAATGGAATCAGACAGACTTTGCTTCAATCCCCACAAACTGCTCTTGGCCACTGATTAGCTCCTCAGCAGCTGATCCTACATCTATAGAATCTTCATCGGTTCAATTCCTTGAGTTCTTAGAGAGCAACACTCAGCTGTTGCCTGGGCAGGGGTAGGTGCCTATTAAGAGTCTGTTCTCCTGCCCCCTTCCTATTTCAGGCTTTTGGGGGGAATCCCCCTGGACAACTCCTTCCTTGCACAACCGCTCTTTGGTCTAGATTTTCTTACATGCTTTTCAGTTATTTGCTCAACTGTCTCTATGCTAATGGACAATAGTAATAATATCTGGTGGTACATAGCTCATGAATTCATTACAAACAATAAATGATATATTATATTACAGGAAAAGTATCACAGAGTTTAGCCAGTACTAGGTTAATATACATTAACTAAAATTTCTTACCTTCTATTAAGAGGAGGAAAGAAAGGAAAAAAATTCCTTGAACCTCATATCTACGCTGTCCTTAATTGTTCCCCAAGTGACACAGGACAACTCAGGGTTAGAAATGTTTATTTCCAGTAAGTTCTCAAGTCAATGTTTCCATTCCCTGACAGCACATAAATTCCTCCAGCCAACTAGAACCTTCACTCTGCTGTGAACTTCATTGTCTGGTCTTTCACAGCTGGATTTGTTGAGACCGTTCTCCAAGACAGTGGGATGTTGCTGGAAGTTTCCATTAGGGTTTGTGTTGTTCTTCTGTACTTAGGGAATAGAGGTCAGAATGTGGCTGGTAGTGAGGCAGGAAAGGGTAAAATGAAGGTGATATGGATGAATCTGGAATTTTTCCTTCTGACAGAGAAGGAAATATCCTAGTTTGTCTTCCATTGCTGCAACAAAACACTCTGACTGACACAAACTTGGGGAGGAAAGGGTTTATTCAGCTTACATCTCCTGGGTCACAGTTCATCACTTAGGGAGCCCAAGACAGGAACTCAGAGCAGGAACATGGAGGCAGGAGCTGAAGCACAGGCCATGGAGGAATGCTGTCCACTGGCTTGCTCTCCTGGCCCATGCTCAGCCTGCCCTTTTATACCATACACAACAACCTGCCCAGGGTGGCACTACTAATTGTGGGCTGGGCCCTCCCACACTGCTCGACCATCAAGACAATACTCCACAGATGTGGCCACAGGCCGATCCAATGGAGCCAATTCCCCAATTGAGGCTCCCTCAACCCAGGTGTGTCAAGTTGACACTAAAGCTATCCAGCACAGGAAGCATGTCCACACGTTAGCCTTTTCTGGTTCTGTCTTCAGATTATGATCAAAGCCAAACACACTCCCCTCAACACACAGCGAAGTCTGGACAGCACCTGGCTTCAAATTACAACCCTGGCTGTCAATTTTTCACGCTTTTGTTTTCTTTACTTACTGATAATATTGAAATCCAGGGTTTTTATTTTCATCTCAAGAGAACAGAAAAAAAAATACCACTAATAAAGAGGTGAAAAAGTCCATTTCTAAAAATATATTTGTGCCATAAGAAGCATGCAGTTCTTTTCATGTGTTTGTAGAGCTGGCTTATTAAACAGTAAGATTTTATTTATAAATGTTTCTCTTTGTGCACATTCCCTCAATCCAATGTGTAGAGAATAGAAAAATGTCATATGAATAGAGAAACGGATTTCTTTTTTTTTCACTATAGGAAGAAAATTACCATTTTAAACAGCAGAAGTGAACTTAGCACTTTGCAGGCTAAGGGGAGTTTTGTTTTACGCCAAAGAAGTTAGAACATTTGGAATGTATGTTGATGGCTCCTTTGAGGGTAAAAATTGAGCTTGCCTTCTCCTGGGGCATCATTTCAAGGAGAGAAAGTTAGATGGGTACATCAGTGTCATTCTGCATAATAAACCTAAAGCATTGAAGGGAGTTTTGAATTTCTAAGGACTACATGTGAAGCAGTTCTAGTTTGCTTTTCCATTGCTGTGACAAAACACTTTTACCAATTCCAACTTGGGGAGGAAAGGGTTTATTTGGCTCTCATCTCCTGGGTCACAGTTCATCACTGAGGGAGCCCAGCATAGGAACTCAGGGCAGGAACCTGGAGGCAGGAGCTGAAGCACAGACCATGGAGAAATGCAGCTTAATGGCTTCCTTCCCTGGCCCATGCCCAGCCTGCTTTCTTATCCTGTATACAACATCCTTCCCCGGGGTGGCATTGCCCGCAGTGGGCTAGGCCCTCCCACATAACTCAACAATCAAGAAAATACTCCACAGACATGGCCACAGGCCAGTCCAATGGAGCCAATTCCTCAATTGAGGCTCCCTCAACCCAGATATGTCAAGTTGACGCTAAAGCTATCCAGCACAGGGTTCTACAAGTGAGAGGTAGGGGAACTAGGAGAAGATGTGTAGGTGGAGGGGAAATCACAGAGAACCAGAGGTTCCTAAGCCAGTGGAAAGAAGTGCTGAAGAGAAGCACCTCAGCCTGCGAGAGGTTATAGGGGAAAGCGTTTTCATCAGAGATATTGTACTTTTCTCTTTCAAGATGAACGGCTGCAGTCCCATTCATGGTACTTTGTGAGGGATAAGGTCTATGATGGGTTCCCCCAGAGTGGATGATCTATAAGGGCAAAGGAATTGTGGGAGGGAGGGATACAAAATGGATGTCAGAGACTCAGCAGAAGATACAAGATGCATCATTGAAGCCCTAAGTTCAACTCTATGGCCAGCCTCAGAAACATTTCAAAAGACGATATGGTAGAGGAAAGAGTGCTAGGCTTCCCATGAAAAAGTAGCCAAGGCTTTTACAGTTCTGCATGAAAACTAAATACAAGATGATTCCTAGAAGCCTGAAGGACCCTCAGCATCAGCTGCTATGTGAGTTTGGGGTGGGGGATACTTGGGTGAGCAATCAACCAGTGCTAATACACTTTCCATACACTGTTCTCCACTCTTGAGAGAGCTATTTCATATGAATCATCCAGCTGAAAGGGGGTCCCATTGCCTTGACATGTGACAGGGCCACATCAATTAGACTGACAGACCTATAGCAAAACATATATTAGCAAGAAAAAGTATGTAACAAACATATGCTTCAAACAAAGCAGTTTAGAGTGATATAGAAAATGTTCAGAAATGAAGACCCAAAGAACCAGGAAAAAACTCATGTTATTTCTGGGTTCCATAAAATGGCCATCTATGCAGAAATGTGGTTAGACAGAACAGCACAACTTAATGATGACAGTTTCAAGGAAGCCCGGCACTACCTATGTGTTGATCTTCTTGTCTCTCTTATATTTCTTCCTGTAGGATCCTCTAGAATAAAGGTCGTGCTTTGGGGAAAAGGATTTTTAATTTCATGATCTGCTTTGTGAAAGAGAAATTCTAGTTTCTATTATCTGTTTAGGGCTTACTTCCAAGGACTTTCAGTTTAAAAGTTCTAGAAGACACTATGCAAACTGCTAAGGGAGAAAATCAACCAATGGCCCAATGCCCAATAACGACAGCAATGACTGGCACACACCATATGATAGCAGTGCAGAACTGGCACTTTTATCTAGGTAGGGGGTGATCAACAGCTATCCAATTGGACTTAAAGCCCTCTGAATAGGAGGGAACTCATGTATGGCACTGTAAACATAGCCAAATATACATGGCTGGAGAGGTCCCAGATCCTAAATAAAACCCTACCTCTGGCATATCTCTAGACAAATGTAATTTCATGCTGTATACTAAATACAGATCCCTATATTTATAGACAAGTATACCATTCCCCACTCATCAAAGAAATTTCTTTTTGCAACATATGGAGACCATTACAGAGCTCCACAACAGGTCACATGGAGAGAATAAGTGCCTAAGAGAAGTCCAGCCCTAAGTAACACATCTACAGTGGAAGCTCTACAACTAAGGCTCATATAACCTAGTGGAACAGGGGGTAGAGAGAATACTAATGCATCTGTCAACTCTCACCAGCAAAGCTTCCTCAAGCAACAGAGTGCAGTGCACGCAGAAGGCCAAACTGGCCAAAGTGTAGAGAAAACAGACTGTATGATGAGTGTTCCAGGATAAGACTCCTATATTAAAGCTCACACTCCCAGGACTCAGCAGAAGGCTGTAGAAAGATTGTAAGGGCCAGGGCTGGTGCCTGAACGTAAGGAAACAGAGTCCTCCAGGCCTCTGGGAACCTGCTCATATGAACTTGTAGCAATGGTGACAGCACACACAAGACCCATGCAGACTCAATCAGACAAAAACGCAGCATACAACTAGGGAAATAGGCAGCACATCCCAATATTAGCCAAGGGACCATTGGCAGTTGATTACTGCTGGGTGAGGGGTAGTTGATCTTCTTTAAAGGAGTGACTGTAGATAGGCTGACTAGACTCCAGTGGATGAACTTGCACAGAGGGAAATCTGGGAACACAAACTTGACTTGATAGGCCTTACCATATATGACAGAATGCATGAGATCTGGTGGGCGTGTGTGTGTGTGTGTGTGTGTGTGTGTGTGTGTGTGTGTGTGTCTTTTTGAGACAGGGTCTCCCTGTAGCCTGGAACTCACTCTGTAGACCAGGCTGGCCTTGAACTCACAAAGATCCGCCTGCCTCTGTGTCCAGAGTGCTAGAATTAAAGACATGCCACCACGCCCACTGAAACTACCCTATATTATCACATTTGAGGCAATCTGTATGGACAGTACATGAGACTGGGGGAAACTAATTATGCAGGAAAATGGGGGACTCTTTTACAAAAGATAAGTTTACACTCTGCTTTTGATCCTGTAACTGTGCTGTACACTTCCTTGCACGGCTGCTGTGTAGATTTTCTTCTTCTTTTTTTTTTTCTGAACTTCAAGTGGGCACAGGTCAGCATGTGGCATGGGGAGCTGATGGCCATCACACTCAACACAGAGGTCGTGTGTCTCTTAACAGATCTCAGTTCAGAAAAGATGTTTGTTATTGACTGGCCAGATCTTTATCTCAATGATTCTGTCCTCACTAAAATGATGTGTTTTATTCTCTTCAACTAGAGAGAGAGAGAGAGAAAGAGAGAGAGAGAGAGAGAGAAAATTAAATGCTATATGACAATATGTTATATCCACTTGAAAAGTTCTTATAACCATAAGAAATAAACCATTATTTTGTGGAAATCTCGGAAAATGAAATTTTTCCAACAAGGACTGATCTAATTTTGCAGTACCAACCACAGAAAGAGTAATTTTAGGATTTCACACACACACACACACACACACACACACACACACTCACTCACACACACATACACACACACACACACACACACTCACTCACACACAGTAGCCCTGATTTTCCATGTTTTACAGTATCAGTCAAGGAGGATAAGCTTTCACTGCTGCCCACCATGATGTACTAAGGAAAGGCTGGATTTGAACTGTCTCCTGAAGGGACGAGCACAATCAGTTAATGATGCCCAGCGTGGAGCAAGCTAAGCATTATCTAATCCTGCCCTGAGTACTTTTGCAGTACTGACAGAATAGACACTCAATAAAACTTTATTTTGCTCCATAATTAAAATTCAAAACCACTCAAAGAACTCTAGAATGATTACACTGCCCCACCTTCTCTCTGTTTTGAACAAGGAGATGTTTGCCCATATAGCTCAAAATGGACATTTTTACTTTTTAATGTGTGTGTTTATGTGAATGGTGGATGTGAAGGGGTGTGTGTGTGTGTGTGTGTGTGTGTATGTGAGTGTGTGTGTGTGTGTGTGTGTGTGTGTTTGTGGTACATGCATGCCACCACATGAGTGTAGAGGTCAGGGGACAATCTTGGGTGTTAGTATTCCCCTTCCATATTGTTTGAGACAGGAATTCTACTGTTCACCATTGCATGCATGTGGTAGGCTAGCTGGCCCACAAGTTCTGAGGACTCTCCTGTCTAAGTCTCCATAGGACCACTGGGATTATAGGTGCATGCTATGGTGCCCAGCTTTTACATGGGATTTGGGGATTTGAACTGAGGTGTTGAGCTCATGTGGCGAGAGCTTTATCCACTGAGCCCTCTCAGTAGCCTCAAGCTGAGCACTCTTGATGCTAAAGACAGGTGCGTTGACAGTTATGCTGGGACATCAGGCGTATAGACTGGAACTCTGCTGAGAAATGAGCCCTGCCTCTAAGCAGACTGTCAGAGATGTCGCTCTTTCTGCAGAGCCCCACACTTGTTTGGGTCATGGAATTTATTACAGACTATTGCATTACCAATCTGTGCCCCTTGATAAACTTTCAGCTTTTCTAAAATTTATTTTTCATATGAATTTGAGAATCAAAATCTTAGTCAGATAGGAATTTCCTGAACTTAATAATATATACAGTATTCCCTCTGAATTCCTATGTTGGATTCCTAATCCCCAGTGTAGTGGTATTCAGAGGTCGTGAAAGCAGAGCCCCCGTGAATTAGAGATTCTAGAGAACTCCTTTACTCCTTCCTCTATGTGAAGACACAGCCAGAAGACAGCTACCTATGAACTAGAAATTGAGCCCCTCATAGCACATTGAATTTGACATCTTGGCATTCTCTACCTCCAGAACTGTGAGAAGCAAAGTTTGGATGTTAATCAGCTATGCAGCGTATGGTAATTTATTACCACAGTCCAAGCTGACTGAGAAAGGCACCAGAGGTCCTCGATTAATGCTAAATGAATAAAATTCCTGTCACATGAGATAAAGTTGCAAGGCCTTTCCCTACCTATTTCCCTTCCAATTTCCTAACAGCAACACAGAGACAGATAGTGGAAAACAGAACTATTAGCAAACATTCTTCCCTATGTCACTGCGATGAAGCCCTTTTGTGTTTAGAGGAATCTGTAGATATATGAACACTTCTTGATTCATTACCTCACTCCTTCTCCACTGTCCTGTGAAAGCATTTAGCAGGTATGGAAGCTGAATTAAAGCTCAGCTATATCTGTGTATTTAAGGTCACAGAACCAGTTATGAAGAAGTTGGACAACATCACTGGCCTGGAGGTTTTCCAGTTCAAAATGCAGCATGTGTCTTGCTGTTCAGACACAGAATGTCTTGGTAAACACTTTACACATTTTTGGTTTATCAGGATTCACAAATTTGGTAGGAAATTAATTAAAGGTGAGAAAAGCCTAAAGATGATACTCCTAAAATATCAGAGAAGAGAACATAGTTCTAGAAGACTGCATTCCCTGGGTATCTACTCATATCCTGCCTGATGGAAACAAACCAGATTTGATCAGGACATCTGATCAACCCATCGGTTAGGGGAGGACATCTATTCCAAAACAGGAGTCAGAGTCAGTAGGTGAGTACTTGAGTACCTGGAAAGAACAAAGCCAGCTTGTCATGTTCAGAGAATAATAAGGAAAGATAATTTTGGAAGATTGGCTACTTGGCAAAGTTTAGGAAACCTAGAACCCAAAAACATGTGAATGTTAAAGACACTCTATTATGGGGCTACAGGGAGACCCTGTCTCAAAAAGACCAAAAAAAAAAAAAAGAATTTAGGAAAACTTGCAATAGAAACAATAAATCCTATCAGACGTAGATGAATCTTCCTGCTGCTTCTTGGTAGGCACCGATGTCCAGGTGGATGCACACTGGGTGCTGTCAAGAGGTGATGACTCCTGACATGTGGCTGGGGGATGATGTAGCCAACAAAATAACTGAAGGTCCTTCAGAAAAGGCTTTTCCATACCCTGGGCACTGGGCAGAGTGCTTCAGGAGGACAGACCTGAGCGTGTGTGGACCCAACCTGAGAAGCATTCCTCGACTTTGCAGGAGAGTTTTTCTTTACTTAATACTGTGCTCAGCAGTATAATGTGGTAGTGTTGAAAAACATGCTCAAAGACAGAGAATTAAAATGAATTGGGAGTAGCCAGGTGTGGTGGTGCATCCTGTAATCTCAACAGTGAAGAAGTACGGGGTGGAGGTGGGGGGATCAAGACCTTGGTGTCATTCTTAACACACAATGAGTTCAAGGCCAGTTTGGGATGCATGAGATGCTGTGGGTTTTTTTTTTTAAGTAAAATTAAAAAGAATTGGGAGGAATTAAGGTTTCAGGACAAGGACTTAGAAAAATGATAAAGCAGATGATGGCTTTGAGAGAGCCAATTATAGTATCATTAAAAACAGCCATGATTTCATGCAGCAAGCAGTAAAGAAGAGATATGTTTAAAAGAAAGAGTAAAACTGTTTCTCTGCCAGGAAATGGATGTGTTCATTGTGAAGACTCCATTCAGAATTACTGAGAGAGAAAAATGGGTGCTGGAGCTGTGGTCAATGGAGGCCACTGTTACGTTCAAAACCTGTTTCTTGGGGTCAGTCTGAGAAGGGGGAATCTTTTTTTTTTTTTTTTTTGAGAAGGGGTAATCTTGATTGATAAGCCCTGTTCATGAATTTGTAGTTTATTGTTATGATTGTTAATTGCATTAGCATTTTGTAAAAATATTTCATAGACTCATCCTAAGAGATTAGGAAAAATCTGGGGAGTATTCTTTTCTTTTCAAAAAGGGCTCTCAAGTACATAATCCCTTAATTCTTTCATGGTAGAATTAATGTTTAATTTCTCTTATACTTGCATAGCACCTTGGTTTTTCAAGATAGTCTTGGGTCAGAGTTTCTTAAAATCAGATATTTATAGATGTTGAGCATTGGGTTCTATCACCAGATTTTGCTCTTGGCATTTTCTTGCTTAATATTTATTTATTTACTTATTTATTTATTTATTTTTGAGCATTACACTGGGGATGTTGAAACCAGCCTCTGTTCTTTTGATTTGTTTCCTACTAAATAGCTGGGGAATTGTTTGAGCTTTAGAATTTTTACCTTAGCTATGATTGCAATAATTTCTTCACTATTATGGATTTTTACTGGAGCATTCTGTGTTCTTTTACTATGTACATTGTTTTACTTTATCTCAAGAAAATGTCCTCTACGTGTTTAAATGCATTCTCAGACCTACGGACTGAATCTTCTATTTTGGTGACTGTAACTTATCGTAGGCGGGGCCGTTGTTTTCCTTCCTTTCTTTTCTCCCCGTCCATTATCTCTTGTCTTACTGTTTTAGTCTGTTGCTCTTTTTCTGTCTAAGGCCACTGTGATTAAATTCTCCTTACATATTTGTAATTGTTTTCAGCTGTGTTTATTGTACTCAGTATTCCACCATGGGCTGCTTTGGGTTGTGGTTTATTTTCTTTGTGATCTTGATTTTCATCTCGGCCCTTACCATGCTGTTTGTAGTCTTTCTGATTTCACTTTTTCTAGAAGCCTGTAGAAAGATGGCAGCATGAAGGACTACCTGAGGGGTTCTAGCATACTACATTTTGAACAATTTCTGAAATTTCTGTCTCTTGCACCCCCTGGCTGCCTCCTTTTCTCATTCTCATTTGGCTGAGGTATACTCTTGTAAGGCCACATCATTTCTTCATATATGACATGAATATCTGTGACAAGCATTGCTATTTGACCTAATGGTGTGGATAGATTTTCCTTGATCATTTATTCACGCTGTAAGTGACTTCGTTTTCCTTTTCTGAGGTAGTGTGTGTGTGTATGTGTGTGTGTGTGTGTGTGTGTGTGTGTGTGTGTGTGTGTAGTATAGTATAGTATATCTATATGTTCTTGTGTGTGCATATATGTATGCATGTATAGGTGTGTGTGTACACATGTGCATGTCCAGATGGAGGTCAGAGGTCAATGTCGAGTTCCTTAATTTCTCTCCATCTTATTTATTTATTTATTTAAATATCTTATTATTTTTATTTAATATGTATGAATGTATTGCTTGCATGTAGGGAGGTTCACAGTGTCACACGATGTCTGAGGAAGTCAGAAGAAGGTGTCATATCCCCTGGAACTGGAGTTATTAATGATTGTTAGCCACAATGTGGGTTCTGGGAATTGAACCTGGGTCCTCTGCAAGAGCAGTCAGTGCTCTTAACCACTGAGCCATCTCTCCAGCCCCCTCCATCTTATTTTTTGAGACAGGGTTTCTCATTGAACCTGGAGCTCATTGGAT
The DNA here is from genome assembly GCA_009823505.1 of Rhizomys pruinosus. Lineage (NCBI taxonomy): Eukaryota > Metazoa > Chordata > Mammalia > Rodentia > Spalacidae > Rhizomys > Rhizomys pruinosus. The sequence continues at coordinate 4,148,081 of VZQC01011925.1, read as the reverse complement.
TGGGTTAGGCTGGCTGGTCAGTGAGTCCCTACCCTTTACCAGTTCTGGGGTATGGGAGTACGTGGCCACACTTGGCTTTTTTATTGTTTGAGAATTTCACACATACATATAATGTGTTTTGACCAAATCCACCCATATTTTCCCTCCAGTTCTTTCCCTATACCCCCACCACTTTTTCCTCACAACTTCATCTCTTTTTTTTTTTTAACTTAGTCCATTTAATGCTGTCTCTATGTGCATGGGAGTAGGACCATCAACTGGAACATGGGGAGCCTCCAGAGACTACACCCCTGAAGAAAATTGACTTCCCCTCTCCAGAAGCCATCAATTGTCAACAGCTCTTCAGGTAAGAGTCCCTGCTATCCACAATCTTACCCACCTGTGAACCCTGCTAGTTACAATAATGAGGAGCCTGGCAAGATATGTCCACTGGAGCAATAGTGGCTCAAATATTAAGGGAGTAACCAACAACTTTATGATTGGATTTAAACCCTTCTCCATAAGAAGGAACTCTTGTCTGGTACCATTAGCTGGGCCAAAAACAAAAACGAAACCAACCAAAACCCAGAACTCAAACGAAACAGCCCACTATGGCTGGGTAAGTCAGAGGCCCTAAGGGAGACTCTATACTATTATTCTGCTAAATGGACATAGTAATAAACTGCCTACTAAGTTCTGATCTTACCAAACCCATAGATTATCTTATCTTTCTCATAGATTTGTGGCCAGAGAACTTTTTTTTTTTTTACAGTAGATTCGGATTAATATAGAGACCCATAGCCAGTCTGTGCATAGAGAATAAGAGACTGGAGTGAGTACCCAGGTCTAATTAGGATGTCTGTATCGTACCCCTTCCACCCAATGCCCACAGATCACTGTGAAAGAGGGGGTAGAAATATTAAAGAACCAAAGTAGTGGGTGCCTGCAGTGAAGCAGTATTTACCTGATTTACCAGTGCAGTTGCACATAAACTCACAGCAGCCATGACTACATGAACAAGACCTGTGCAATATCTCAAGTGCTTTTTAAGTAGGTACTAGGGATCAAACTTAGGCCCTCAGGCTTGTACGGCAGTTGGCAGTCTTTACCCCTGGAGCCCTCTCTCTAGCCCCTGAGCTACTTTTTATTGTGTATTTTACTTAAAAAAAAAAAAAACTTGGCTGAAACCTTGAGACTGATTTTGGAGAGTTCTGCATGGGTTTTTTTAAGCATTAGAAGCACCTCTGCCCTCTCTTTGGAGGCTCTATCAAATTCTTATATCAGAGCCCATCACCCTTAGGTTGGATGAGAGGTTTCTTTTGCATGCAGAGTTGAGTGAGGACAAGGTTATCATCTTTCTTCGCACCTGTCTTCCAAGTCACTGTGGACCCTGCTAACATGAAGTTGGTCATTGCATTGTTTGATTTCACCATTTCCATTCACTGTCTTTCCTCTTTCCCTTATAGCTGTAGAGGGAGAAAGGCAGACAATGTCTGGAAAGTCTGGATCCCGGTGCACAGCTCTGAGGGAAAGGCGAGCAGAGCACTCAGCTTGAAAAAGTGAGTCTTTAGCTGGAGTTCTCAGTGTGCCATCTGTCCCCAAAGAGCTTGCTTTTGTGTTTTGCTTTGCGTTCTGTCATGGTTGGAGATGGTTGGATTTGTCACTTGGCCTTCTTTTCTCATTTCTCTAAGCATGGAGGATCTGTCTCTGCATCCCTTGGGGAGATCTCTCCAGGTTCTCCTGCAATGCTGACTCTGCATGCCTGGAGTTGGTAGTGATAATGCTTAGGTTTGCTGATTCATTTTCTTTATGCTCTGCTAAGCTACAGAAGCTTCTCGTCTTTCACTGGCTCATCTGCATCTTTATAATTATAATATTTTAAAGATGGAACTATTACAGCTAGCATCATTACATAAGCTTACAATGTCCTAGGGAGGAGATGCTAGGACCTGCCCTCTTCACCAGCTAGGGCATTTCTCTTGTTATAAATGACTATTTTACTCATTTTAGATGTGATCTCATGGAGGTCAGGAGACAACCATGCCAGTCAACCTTTTCCTTCCACCTTGCCTGAGACTGCATCTCTTGTTTACTGACACATGCCCCAGGCTGGCTGGCCCAGAAGCTTTCCAAGGATTCTCCTATCTTTACCTTCCCCTTTGCCCTAAGAGTGTTGAGATTACAGATCCTACCATATTGCATCTGGCTTTAGATAGGTTCAGAGGGTCTGAACTCAGGTCCATAAGTGGTTCACCTAGTCAGCCATCTCTCCAGGCCAATACTGATGTTTGTGATGCAACCCCCTGGGAGAGTGCCCAGATATTAAAAATGCTGTGATGAAAATTTCTGTTAGAAGAATCTTTCCATTGGCCTTAGAGAATATCCACATGAAATAGTCAAAGTGGCTTGAAATCAAAAGGCATGGAAAACGTGAGGGATTCTTACTGCCCTCCTCTCCTTCTCTCCAAATAGGGTTGGGTTAAATCAAGTCTCTAACACACAAACATATATGACTTTGGCCAAATTCTTCAACCTTCTTAAACTTTAGGTTCCTCCTTCGTAAATATGAAGAAATACCCCTCATTGTGCAGACTCACAGGGAGAATTCAGTGGAAAGGCATGTTCAAAGCATTCATCTACCAACCATAGGAGCCCTGTCAGGTGCTGGGAAAGGTAGTTCCTGTCCTTCCTTCTCTGTGGTCGTGTGCTGCCCCACCCTCCTTCTGATGTGCAGACTTGGCCATCTTATCTGAACTAATGGGTTGGGGGGAAGAGAGAGAAAGAGGAGAGAGAGAGAGAGAGAGAGAGAGAGAGAGAGAGAGAGAGAGAACTTTGCTCAGTGAGGATGTGAGTCTGAGAGCCTGGTAAACATAGATTCTTGTCTCATCTTATGCCATGATCTCTAACAGGAAGAGTGAGCTGAGATTAAGAGCTGGGCAGGTGTTAAAGCATCTGCTTCCTGATCCTATCTCTAGATAATGGGTTTTGGTTCCCTTTCTAATTCAGTGTGTGTGTGGAATCCAGGCTATCATCAAGAGTGATTGGAGACTAAGCTAATTACTTTCCTAGGGAAAGTACTTGACAAGGCCCAGCAAAGATGAATTTGTATTAATAAAATGCAGGGCCACAAGCTTCATTTTAGATGGTTTGCAGTAGAAGTATTCCCTTCTGCTTGCCATGCAGGAAGAAAGGGGAACGTCTGGAAGGGGGCTTGACTTCTTTTTGGAGGAGGATAGGGGTCTGGCTAGAGTAGAACTTAAAGCTCTGCTACTCTTTGAGATATGTGGAATGGTCAGGATGACCTCTGCTGGCTGTTAGGACTGTCTGAAAGGCTCCAAGAGCAACACAGATAAGCTTCCACAATGAGCAGTTTGTAGTCATGGAGCCGATTTCAAGATGAGTTACCGTGGAAACATCCCTGCCCTTTCTCTCCAGGGAGATTGCAGACTGGACGGGTTGTGGATGAATGCTTCTTCTTTGTGTAGCTACTGTTCCTTTTCACAGAGGAGCAGCTGGGAAATCTTGGGGAGAGGTACTCTGTACAAGTAACTACAAACCTTAACAAACTGAACCATTCATGAATAAGACCTTAAATAATAGAAAATAAGTACTACCAAATTATGGTTTTGGTTAACAAATGGGTCACCTGGTAACCCCATCTGCTTTCAAAGCTTGCTTTTTAAAAAAACCATTTGCTTTCTTGCTTCTGTAAGTATACAACGATGAACACAGAATTTTCATTAGTGATTTCATTCTTTGTTGTTGCTTGAAAGCAGGATTTCATGTAGCTCAAGTTGGCCTCGAACTCCTATGTAGGCCAGGATGACCTTGAGCTTCTGACCCTCAGGCCCTTACCTTCCAAGTGCTGGAATTACAGGTGTGCTGCCACATCTGTTTTACATGGCATTGAGATCAAGCCTAGGGGGTTATGTGTGTTAGGTAAGCATTTTACCAAGTGAGGTACATAACCAGCTCAAATGGGTTCCTAATTCACCCTGAGCAGACATTCTCAATATGAGAGTGCTGAGGTGTCAAGAATTACAGATAACTGTACAGGGCTACAATATACTCTTAGAATGCTTTGCTTTCCTTAGGCTATGGGTTCAGTGGATTCTCCTCAAATTTGCATGTTGAAATCTTATCCCGTGGCATCTCAGAATGGGATTTTTGCAGAATTAATTTACAATGAAATCTTTAGGGTGGGCCCTAATCTAATGGGACATCTGTCTTTGTAAGAGAAGTTGGACCCGGATGTACACCTGCAGAACTAAGATAAAGAAGAAATAGGATACGAGCTTCTGTAACACTGGGGAGAGGCCTGGAGGGGGTCTTTGCTTTGTTTTGCTTTGCTTTTTTTTTTGCTTTTTTATTTAATTTTTTTTCATTTTTTAACAATAAGTAATAATTTATGAGTACAAGCATCCTTCATGTAAAACCAATTTGCAAGCAGTTGTGCCCAAACCCACATAGTCCAAGGGTCCCACCATCTTGTATGTTCAATCAAGTTGATCAAATAAGTGTCCAGTCTATAATGCTGTAGTTTCACCATTTACCCCAATCGCAGCCCTTACTAACAAGAGACCTGCACTATGGAAGCCCAGCATTCTGCACTGTGCTGGGACAGTTGATGTGGTCAGCTGGTACTAAAGAATCAGCGGTGATGAATGAGATCAGAATCACTGAGGAAAGATCTTCTGGGAAGTACTTGGTCAGGGTCAACACCCTGAAGCTGTGGTCCAGGGATCCACTGCTACATCTCGGGCTGTTGAACTTGAAGATGCATAACGACTGCCCATTTGGTACTGGGTTCCTTTCTAATCTTGGGTACAGAATAGCAGTTAAAATAGAGAGTGAGTTGAGCCAGGCGTGGTGGTGCATGCCTTTAATCCTAGCACTCAGGAGGCAGAGGCAGGCGGATCTCTGTGAGTTCAAGGCCAGCCTGGTCTACAGAGTGATTTCCAGGACAGCTGGGACTACAGAGAGATGCTGTCTCGAAAAGACAAAAAGAAATAGAGAGTGAGGTAAGGGATACAGATAATTAAGTCCACAAATCCATTATAGGGTGGTAAGTGCTGTGTGTGGCAAGTATTGGTCACTTGTGTGACTATAAGAGCATATTGTCTTATTTAGGAGATCCAGGAGAAGCTTCCAGCAGGAGAGACACTTCCTCTAAGACTTGAAATTTAGTCAAATGGTGAGTTGTGTGTGCATGCCTATGTGTCTCTGTGTGTATGTGTGTGTGCATGTGTGTGTGTGTGTGTGTGTTTAAAGGACATTGTGACTGAGGAAACAACATGTGAGAAGGCTTAGAAACAGGGGTTGAAGTGCTGAAGGAAATGAAGGCTGTGAGATAATCAGTACTTGTCATTTATTTATCTTGTATGTGTGCATTACACATGTGTATGTGTGTGTTCATGTGTGAACATGCCTGTAGATGTCAGAGGACAACCTCGGCTATCAGTCCTTACCTTCCACTTTGTCGAGACAGGATTTCCTGTTGTTTGCCCCCGTGTACACTAGGCTGGCTGGCCCAAGATCTTTCAGGGATTCTCCTGTCTCCATGCCCCCATCTTTCCATATGAATGATGGAACTGCAGATATGTGCTGCCAAGTCTAGCTTTATGTGGGTCCTGAGGGTCCAAACTCAGGTATGTAGGCTTGTGTGGCAAGTGATTTACCCACTGAACAATCCTACTGTCAGCCCTGATTTTTTTTATTCCACACCACAGAGTTTTGAAGGGGTCTGCTATATAGTAATAGCTAATGATACAAGATGCTCATTTCTAAAGAGTTGAAAGAGAGCATTATATCCATATTGGGAAGCTAGAGAGATCAAGAAGAAAAAGTGAAAATGGTCAGACACTGCAGGGCCTCACAGGCCAGGGTCCTTTGAACAACAGGAAGATACTGAAGACTATTGATCAGAGAAATGGCATGATCAATTCAGCATATTATTTTTTGATTGGTTTATTGGAGGAATGACATTTTAAAATGGATATAATCTGGACTAATGACTTTTAATTAATGTTGGCAAACTCATTGAACCATGTGCTCTTGGGACCTGAGAACCTCTTGTTTCCTGAGAACCTCAGTTGCTACTTTACTCAAAAAGATAATGAATGAAGGTCTGTGGGTATGCTTGGGTATGTGGGAATTAATACATCAAAGTGCACACATTTTCATTGAAAACATGAAGACTGAGAAAAGATGATCAACATTGTGTGAATGGGATAGTCTAAGTCTAGGGGAAGGAGGGCAAGATTGTCTGAGGAGATAAGGGTTGCCTCCTGAGCTTGTACTTCTCCAGTTGAAGAGGAAGAAACTATTTTGAATAAAAATTATGGGTGAGACCTGACTTTGAAATACAGTTCCAATGACACAATTTCAGAGCACAGTTCCAAGAGACATCTGGTGGAATGAGTTTGGGCTCACTTTTAAAAACTCAGTTTAAAAGACAGGCTGTTTTATTCAGTAATATGTCATATGGTAACACCACAATTTATTTTTTATTTCATATGTAGAGTGTTTTGCCTGTATGTATATAAATGTACCTGTACATGCAATGCCCAAAGAGGCAATAGAGGGCGTTGGGTCCCCCTGGAACTGGAGTTCCAGGGAGTTGTTACCTGCTATGGGAACTGAACCTGAGTCCCCTGCTGCTGTTAACCACTGAGCCATCTCTCCATCCCCTCACCAAATCATTATTCAAGGAAAGAAAAGTGAAAATAATGAACTAGAGGAGGGAGCAGGTGAGGAAGTTACCAAAAGTCAGAAAGCAGGGCTGTCAGGAACTAACTAAACAGTTATTAAACACACTCTGTCATATGGACAAAGTCAGAGAAGGAGCGCAGAGCTGAAAGGGAGAAGGACTGTTGAGAAACAGAAGCACCCACCGCACAGATAAATGGTGACAGTCAGAGCCCCACAGGCAGAAGAGAAGGGGCACTGAGTCTCCAGGATGACAGCAACCTAACTTTAAGAGAAACAAATTAAATTGTCAAAGGCAAGCCACTTGATGTCATGAGCCAATTACTCTAAAATGAATATGTTTAATTTTTTGAAACAATTTAATTCCTCAATTCCTCACATGCTGGAGCTATGGTCTCCTCTTGTGAGCAGGAACTATACTCTCCCCTCCTCTATCTGCACCCGCAGCTCTCCATCCTGCTGAGCAGGAGCTCTGGTCTCACTCTGGGAGCTGGAGCTCTGGTCCCTTCTTGTGAGCTTGGACCTGTGGTCCCCTACCCATGATCCAGAGTCGTGGTCCCTTTCTGTGAGCCTGGGCTCTAGTCCCCCTACATGACCCTGAGCCACATTTCTCTGGCAATAGCTTATGGTGGAGCAGAGTGGAGCGTAGATGACTTCCTGATGCTGGGCAGCAGTTTCAGTCTTCTCTGAGTGACTGCATTCCTCACAGCCCCTCCCCTGAAATCCGAGGTTGTGCATAGCAAAGGCTTTGCCCCTTATGCTGAGGAGAGGGGAGGCCTTTGTTATATGTAGATTCCGGTCTGGGGAGGACTGATTCTCTGGAGCAGACCTCCCACCTCCTTTGAGGCTGAGCCCTGGTCCTCACTTCACTCATGGTTCTGCTATCTGGGCCTTGATGCTGATCTGTCTTATCGCCAGCCACCAAGAGGTTTTCCATCATTTTTCTATTACTCTTCTACAGCCTCTGTATGCCTTCACCTATGCCCTAATTGAACTGCTAGAGATAAAAATTACAGTCTAGAAAGTTAAAAGAAGATGGGGCTGGAGAGATGGCCTAGTGGTTAAGAGCGCCGACTGCTCTTGCAGAGGACCCGGGTTCGATCCCCAGCACCCACATGGCGGCTGAGAACCATCTTTAACTCCAGTTCCAGGGGAATCTGACACCCTCTTCTGACCTCGGAGGTACTGCACAACACAGGTGCACAGACCTACATGCAGACAGTACATTCATACACATACAAGAATAAATAAAAATTTTAAAAAATTTTTAAAAAGAAAGTTAAAAGAAGAAATAGAAAGTAGTGTAATAACTAGACTGATGTAATCCTTAAATTAAAAAATATATAAATAGATCTTAGGATACACATTCAAAATTCTATATATCTATTATAATCTTTGAATATTGTTAGTGACAAAACTGTACAACCAAGCTTCAACAATAATGTGAAATTTGTCACTGTTCCTAAAAATGTGAGTTTTCCATTCACTTTCTTTTAAAATTCTCCAACTTATATAAAATTTTCAGTGTAATCATGTTGCTTCTTAAAGAAAGCAATGATAATAAAATATTTTTCAATAAAATGTTTTAATTTAATTTTTTTCAATTTTCAGACAATATAATTTGATGGTATTTAGGTTCCCTCCCCCATACAAACCTCCCCTTATTTTGAGTATGTTCATGAGATTTTAAAAAGGCTTTCCTTTCCCTAGCTTACTCTCTTCACTAAATTGTTCTTCATAAATATACACATATCTGTACTCGTTGCAAGGTAACAGACAGCTGGGAAAGTCACTTAGGCTTTGTCACATTCAAATAGCTATAACATTTTCTTGCACTAGTTTTTCTTGGTGTTTCTACTCTCTGAGCAGTAGTTGTAGAGGAAAGGGTAGGGACCTTAGACTTATGTTCTGGCATGGAATTCTGGCTATGCTAATTTGCCACAGCCCCAGGGAAATGATTTAATGTCTCTATGCTTCCATTTTCTCCTGTGTTACAAAGAGAGGACTGTATTAGTTTATTTTATGTATGAGTGTTTTGCCTGCATGTGTATAAGCACATGCCATGTGTGCAATGCCCAGAGAGGCCAGAAGATGGTGAAGACGGCCTGGAACTGGAGTTAGAGATGCTTGTCAGCTTTCATGTGGGTGCTGGAGACAAAATCCAGGTCTTCTGCAAGAATACCAAGTATACTTAGCTGATGAACCATTTTTCAGCCCCATATGTTAGTTTTTTTTTATTGCTAAAACAAAACGCCATGATCCAAAGCAACTTACAGAAGAGTTGATTCTGACTATGATGGCACTGGAGGTGTGGCAGCCAGTGGCAGGGCAGGAAGCTGAGAGATCACATTTCCATGCACACACACAGGAAGCAGAGAGCAGAACAAGAGTGAACCGGAAGTGGGGAGAGGCTATGAATGCTTAAACCCGCCCCTCCCCGCAGTGACATAGCTCCTCCAGCAAAGCTCTGTGTCCTATAAGTTCTAGAACTTTCCCCAAAGAACACCACTAAAGTTTTCACAAACGTGAACCTCTGGGGGAGCATTTCAAACCACATAAGGACTATCTTCTATCAAATTATTGTTTTTATAGCAAACTACTTTATTTTTTTATTTTTTAATTTATTGTTTTACATAAATATTTTTGTACAAGATTATGTTACAAATCGAATCTAGACCCGTGTCCCCCTCCCAACTTCCCCACCCCACCAGATTTACCCTTTCAGTCAGTTCTTTGATGCAGTCTTTTTCTGTTGTTGGTGGTGGTGGTGTTCTTTCCAACATGCATCACTCCCAACAAGAAATGTTTACGACTAGGTCATTGGTGCTAGCATCCACAGATGAGGGATACCATTTGTCATTTGTTTTTCTGGGACTATGTTACTTCACTTAACATAATATCTTCCACTTCCATCCATTTACCTGCAAAGCTCATGATGTCATCTTTCCTTACCACGGCATAGAACTCTATTGTGTAGATGTACCACATTTTCTCTATCCACTCGTCAGTTGAGGGGCACTTGGGTTGGTTCCAGCTCCTTGCTGTGGTCTTGGGAGATCCCACAGCAAACTACTTTCAAAACTCAGTAGTTGAGTTGGCAAGATGGCTCAGTGGGTAAAGGTGATTGCAACCAAGCCTAATGACCTGAGTTCAATCTTCTGGGATTCACATGGTGGTAGGAGAGAGAACTGACTATTCTCTGACCTCCATGTGTGTGCTGTGGTACATGTACACATACACAAAATAATAAACAAATCAATCAATCAATGGCTTAAGTAGTAAAAAGGGACAAGTGCTTATGACTTCATCACTCTGCCCAAGCCTGGGCGTTCTGCTTGCATCATGATCAACTTGACAAAAATTTCACAGAAGAAAGGTTTACTTTCACTCACAGTTTCAGAACTGTGAGTATTAGAACTCTGTGTGTATTAGAACTCTCCAGAGGAAGAGAACAGACAGAATAAGTATTGCAAAGGTGCCTCTTAGCTGATTCCAGATCCAATCAAGTTGACAACCAAGATTAACCATCACAAGAAATGTCAGTCCAGTTTGGCAGTAAGGGTGTAGAGGAGCAAACAGTTCACATCTTGGTCATTGGGAAGTAGAGAGAGAGGGAAATACAGGGCCTGGGGAAAGAGAGAGCCACAGTGGCATGCCTCTCGTGACCCACTTCCTCTACACCAGCACCTCTACAGGCCCCAACTCCAACCTCGCACCACCCCTCAATCACTACCATGTTATGAACCAATCAGACTAAATCACTGACAGGATCCTCATGATGTAATAGTCTCCAGAACTCCCTTTCCAGGTACCTCCAGAGGTGTGCTTTGCCAATCTCCTAGACATTTGTCAATCACATCAAGTTGTCAAAACCCATCAAAGGCTTTTAGGGCATGGTGTGCTCCCGTGTCCATGGCCAGTTGAGGGCTGGTTGGAGGCTGGCCCTGCCTGGGTCTTTTTCACACATCTGGGCTTCAGCTGCAGTGAGTGGCCCATCTCTCTGCCTCATCGCTCACTCATTATAAAACAAGATAGCCTGGGTATGCTTTCATGTTCTCACGGTGGTTAATGAGCCAGACCTCACAGCAGTCTAGGCTCAGAACTGGCAGAGTGTCTCCGCTGCAACATTCCATTGAACGAAGAATCATAACTGGTGCGGACTCAAAAGAATGTAGAGACAGACGTCCTGCTTAGAGAGGGCACTGCAGTGACAGTTGGGTGGACTGGGGATGAGAATGAGGGACATTTTTATAATTTTCTACCTCGTTGTTCTGCATTGTTTGGGAAATTTGATAAGAACATACCTGGAGGTGTCTGGAGCAATGCCCAGTGCACAGATGTTCAAGAGCTGCCTGTGCCTCCCTTCCTAGGAAAGACTAACAGAAGACCGGACACTGTAATCTTCCAAGTGCACTTCAATAGGAAGAGGCTGTGGAGACACAGCAGAAAAAGTTTTTAGTCCACGCATGACCATTTTTCATGCCTTTCTCAGCAGGCGAGTGTTTTCAAAAGAGAATTGTTTTTCAAAAAAGCAAAATTATAGGCCTTGCTTTTGGAGAAAGCAATGTGGAGTCTCTCCTGTGTCACTTTCTTTCCTCCCCCAAGAATACCCTTGGAATGATGGAACCTCGCCTTCTCTTCTTTGGAGGAACAGTGCATTATTTTGGTCTGCCTTTGATCACCGGTGATTCACTTTAAAGGCAGCACTGCTGGGAAGGTGCGCAGGAAGCTGAGCTGCAATCAGAAAAAAATTACTATGTAAAAATTGCCTTCCTCTGACTCTCTGCCCTGGTTTCCTAGAGCACCCCTTCTCCCTGCCCCCCACTTCTTAATCCATTTGCCTGTTGAGAGCCTGCCAAGCTGGGAAGGTAGGCTAGTTTTCTTAGTCTCATAGTTCTCACTGATATTCTTTCCGAGTTCTGCCAGGAATCAACTGGAAATATATTCTTGTGTAATTTTCCAAGAAGACATTTGACTTAAAGATCTCAAGCAGCTAAAGTAAAGGTCTTTACTTTAAAACTAGGCAGAAATGATGCATTACATCATAGTAATTCCACAGAACATACTGCAAACTTGAAGTTATGCAGCGCTCTCAACTACCTGAATTAATATTCTAAGGAAACAATTGAAAAAGTTGTGGTTTTCGGGGGCTGGAGAGATGGCTCAGTGGTTAAGAGCACCGACTGCACTTGCAGAGGACCTGGGTTTGATTACCAACACCCACATGGCGGCTAAGATCCATCTTTAACTCCAGTTTTGGAATCCAATGCCCTCTTCTGACCTCCGCGGCATTGCACAACACGGGTGCACCAACCTACATGCAGACAGTACACTCATACACATAATAAATAAATAAATAAATAAATAAATAAATAAAAAAGAAAGAAAGAAAGAAAAAGTTGTTGTTTTAAAAAATAAAAGTTAAGGGCTGGCAAGATGGGTCAGACGCTAAAGGCACCTGCCACCAAGCTGATAACATTAGTTCAATTCTTGGGACCCACATAGCCAAAAGAGAGAATTGACTCTTGAAGATAGTCACCTACCTTCACATGTGCACCATGGAATGCATACATGCTCACGCGCACACGCACGCACACACACACACACACACACACACACACACAAATGTAAAAAACTTTTGTTTAAATTAAAGTTGAATTTGTGATAGCTTTAGACTTGGATGGTACAGAGAGTTGCCACCTGCTTCTCACCCATTTCCCTCTGTGTTAACAGATGACATTATCAGGAGCTATTTGTCATAATTAAGAGACCAAGTCTGGTGAATTGCTACTGAACAAAATCCAGACTCCATGTGAATCTCACTGATTTTCCCTGAACATCCTCTTTGTTCTTGATACAATCTAGGGCATTGTATTGTATCTAATTATCCGGTCTCCTTGGTACCCTGTGCTCTGTGACAATCTTGGCCTTCCCTTGTTTTTAATGATGTGGACAGTGTTGAGAAGAGCTGGGGAGGTGTGTTATAGAAAAACAGTTTCCATTTTTCTCATGATTTGACAGGGTTTTTGGAATGAGCAACCCAGAAGTGCCCTTCTTGACATACTTGTCCTGTCATGCTGGGGTTCATGACACACACTGCCTAATTGGGTACACAGTGGGAGATTGGAAACTTATGCTTCACGAAGGGATAAGTTTAGTTTATGTTTTGTCTTTTTTCATTTTTTATTAATTAAATTTACTAATTGACACTTTTACACATTTATATAATGCATATTGACCACTCTCCATGTATGTAATGCATGACAACCACTCTCCATGTAATTAATGTATGTCAACCACTCTCCATGTATATAATACATATTGACCACTTTCCATGTATGTAATGCATGTCAACCATCTTGATGTATGTAATGCATGTCAACCACTCTCCATGTATGCAATGCATGTCAACCACTCTCCATGTATGCAATGCATGTCAACCACTCTCCATGGATGTAATGCATGTGGAACACTCTCCATGTATATAATGCATGCCAACCACTCTCCATGTATGTAATGCACGTCAACCACTCTCCATATATGCAATGTATGTCGACCACTCTCCATGGATGTAATGCACGTTGGCCATTCTCCATGGATGTAATGCACAGTGACTACCCTCCAGGTATATAATGGATACTGAGAACTCCCACCACACTTTCTCCCATCTTCTTACTAATTGGGTCTCCCTCCTTCTTCCCTACAAATCTCTTATGTTCATGCCTATTTCCTTTGTTTTGTGACTCACTGAGTTAACCAGGGCTGTCTGGTGACCATCAGTTGGGAGCTATCAATTGGTGCCTGGGTGGGTTCAACAGTAGGCACACACTGAATACAGTGAGTGACTCTTCTCCAAGAATCTATCAGTGGTTGTGCTGGATAGCTTTAATGTCAACTTGACACACCTGGGTTGAAGGAGCCTCAATTGGGGAATTGGCTCCATTGGACTGGCCTGTGGCCACATCTGTGGAGTATTGTTTTGATTGTTGAGCAATGTGGGAGCGCCCAGCCCACTATGTGTGGTGCTGCCCTGGGCAGGTTGTTGTGTACTGTATAAGAGGGCAGGCTGGGCATGGGCCAGGAGAGCAAGCCAGTAAACAGCATTCCTCCATGGCCTGTGCCTCAGCTCCTGCCTCCATGTTCCTGCCCTGAGTTCCTACCTTGGGCTCCCTGAGTGATGAACTGTGACCCAGGAGATGTAAGATGAATAAACCCTTGAACAGTGGTCCATAATGCAACAGTAAGAGATAGGGCCTGTGAGCCCCTTCCCATCTATGATTGCTTATAAGGCCAGTCTTATGTGGGCCCAGGGCAGGAACCACCCTTACATACAGTCTAGAGAGTGGCATTTCACATCCCTTCACTGTGTCTCCTGCCTTTTACATTTCCCTTCCCTCTTCTGCAGTGTTCCCTGAGCTTTATGGGATGGCGCAGGTGTTTTGTTTAAAGTTACACCCTCAGCCATCACTTATTATCAGCATCTTAGAGCTTTAAGTTTCTGTGTTTGCTGTTGTTCATTCTGAGGAGAGGCTTCTCTGATTCAGGCTGAGAGCAGCTTTTGTCTGTGGGTATAAACCTAGATATTTAGAAAACGGTTTGATCCTACATCAATTTAGTTAAACAGCAGCAGTAAATTCTCTGCTTGGGTCTCGACCTTCCTAGGCATAGGTTGTTAATCAAGTTTATACCAGACATGGGTTCTGTTCCATGGAGTGGGACACAAATCAAATTAGAGGGCTGCTCATTACCCCAGAACAGTTGTGCCACCATCATACAGGTGGGTTCATCTTGCTCAGCAGGCTGGTGTTGGGTTCACATGGATAAGCTGGGTAAGATCATTGATCCCCTCCCCCAGCAAGGAAGAAGTTTCCAGCTCAGTTCCAGTCTGCTTTATCCATACCTTGTAACCAAGTGTATGGTGTCTTCAGCAATAGGGTCTCTTATCCTCTAGATCTGATTAACAACCAAGATTGAAACCAGGATCCACATGTGAGAGAGAACATTTGTCTTTCTGAGTCTAGGCTACCTCACTCACCCAGTTTCATTTATTTATCTGAAAATTTCAGAATTTCATTTTTCTTTGAAGATGAATAATATTCCATTGTGTATACATACCAGATTTCCGTTATCCATTTTTTAGTTTTTGAACATCTAGGCTGTGTTCATTTCCTAGCTATTGTGAATAGAGAAGAGGTGGGCGTGGATGAGGAGGATATAGAGTCCTCTGGTTATATTCCTAGAAGTTATATAAATAAGTTATATTGTAGTTTAATGTCTAGTTCTTTGAGAAGCTTACAGACTGATTTCAAAGATGCTGCACTGGTTTCCTCTCCCACCAATAGTGCAATAGTGTATAAGAGTCCCCTCTCCCTGCATCTGTGTCGGCATTTGTCACTTGCTTTCTTGATGGACTGATTGGAGTGACATGGAATCCTAAAGTAGCTTAATCTGCGTTTTCCAGATGTCTAAGGCTGTTAGACACTTTAAAGTGTTTCCTAGCCATTCTTCCTTTGAGAACTTTGTTTAGCTTATTTTATTTTCTTGTTGTTTAGTTTTTTTTCTCTTATTCTTAAATTCACTTTAGCATATTTTCAAGTTTCATCCATGTATCCATACTTAATTGCTTTCTCACAGTTATATAATATTCAAATATATGAATATACCACATTTTAAAATTCATCAATTGATGGACATCTTGATTATTTCCAGTTTGCTCTACTCCAGAATAAAACTGAACACCAAACACTTGTTTTGTGAACATATACCTTCAGTTATTTTGTACACATAGGAAGAGATAGTAAGTTGCATGTTAACTTTGTTTTTAACATTTGGAGGAACCGTGAGACTATTTCCAACACAGCTGCATTTTATGATAGCGATATTGCCCGGATGCTCTAATCTCTCCCTACTCTAGCCAACATTTGCCTTTCTGTTTAAAAGCATCCCACTGGGAGTGCAGGGCAGAGGATGCTGTTCCCTCATATTTTTTGTGTTGTTGGGCACATGCATATCTTCTTGGACCAGTATTTTAAGCAAGACTAGATAACCAATAGAATGACAGAAAATATTTTTTTCAATGAAGTGTGGCAAAGGTTTTGTATTCAGAATTCATAAAATGAAAAGATAACTCCATTTTAAAAAGTGGGCAGATTATTTGGTATTTAGTTTTTTTCTGGTTCTTTGTATATCTAGACACTAAGCTTCTGTCATGTTTTCTCCCATTCTAAAAAGGGATGATTCTTGATTTACAGTTTCCTTTGCTGTGCAGTTTTTTTTGTTGTTGTTTTTGACTCAGCAAATAAAGGAAAATTGAAATAACATCCTGTATTGTATATGACCACAGCAGAATAAAACTAGAAATCAACAGGAGGAAGACAGACAGATATCACATGTGCTCAAACACACACACATACACACACACACACACACACACACACACAAAACACTTCTGAACAAGGAAGGAGTCACTGAAGAAATTGAGAAGGAAATAAAAATGCCTCTAATTGAATAAAAATGAAAACAACTAAAATCTCTTGGATACAATGAACAGAATCCTTAAAAGAAGGCTTATAGCCCTAAGTATCTACATAAAAAAATTCTGAGAGATTTCAAATAAATAGCTTAATGATCTATTTTAAAGCTTTGGAAAAACAAGGACAAACCAAACTCCAAAGTACTAGATGGGGAGAAATAATTAAAGTCAGAGCATAAACTAGTGACATAGAAATGAAATAAAAGAATCAGTGAAATGAGGAGAAATCCTTGTCTTATTTTCTGACAAGGGCTCATGGAGCCCACATCAGCCTTGAACTCACTATGTAGCTGAGGACAATCCTCTTGGTTCTGCCTCCTGAGTCCAGAGATTGTAGGTGTGTACCACCACATCCTGTGTATGTGGGGAATAAAACCCAAGGCTTCATGAAGCTAGGTAAGCACTTCATCAACTTAGCTACATCCCCACACCCAGCACAGGTTTTATTTTCTATCCATATATAAATTATATCATTTATAAATATAAAAGACCTATTGAAAAGCAGTATATGTGGCTTCGTTTAATAGTTAAAATATCTACACAGACATGGAATTTTGGAAGCCCTGCATGCTGTATTACCTCAACCCAATGAAGAAGTCACTTGTCCCCTGAGCCTGTCCTATGGTCTGCTCCATGACTCTGGTTGACACTCCTCCCATGGGAAGTTGATATTGTGACCTAGGAAGAAATATACCCTCCTGGAGTGTATTTGTAACTTTCTTGTGCCTCTGACCAAATACCCAAGATAAGCAACTTAAAGGAGGAAAGATGCATTTTGGATCATAGTTTCTGAGGGTGCGGTCCCTCATGGTGAGATGAGGGCAGATCAAAGCAGCTCACGTCATGACCAGGAGGGAGAGAAAAGGTGAACATAGAAAAGGTTCAGGGCAAGATATACTTCAAGGACAGACCCCAATGACTTATTTAATTCATTTCCTAGTTTTTATCACTTCTCACTAACACCATTCCATCCTGAATCCATCAAGGGATTGATTCATTCATTAGATCAGAGCCCCCATGAGATAATAATTTCTGGACATACCCTGGAAAACAAATCAAAAGCTGTGCATTACTAATCTATGTTTCTCATTCCAACCAAACTGGCTAACTATGGCACAAGGCAACATACTTACATTAAAAAACTATCTCTTATATAAGGAGAGATGTTTTTCAAAGGCATATTTCACATGGTAAGATTGATCATGCCTCCTAAATGTAGTGCAATGAATAAACAAGGTATCATATAACCAGATAACACACATGCAGTCATTGTGTTCACAGGCAACTATAGATCCTGGCCAAACCGGAAGAGTCATCAAAGAAACAGAAGTGATGGGAACAGCAGCTCACACGGGGGAAGGGATCATGCTTAGGCAAACCTGTTCTTCCTTTAAATCCCTGTGTGCACATATGGACTCACTCCTCCAGAAATAACCTTCTGCATGCTGGTTTCCTGGGCTCACAGCCCAGAGGCCTTCTTTTCTACTGATGTCAATGAGAGCGAGCATTTCTGTAGTCTATGGGTGGAATTCAGTTCTAAGCAGGGACGCCTTTGGGGCTTTTGTGCTATGCCTTCCACTGAACTATGATGTCCTAAAGAATGAAGTCGAAAATTTGACAGTTCCAGTATCTAAGGTAATTTAGCCCAGACTAGATGCTCAAAATATTTAATGAAATCAACAAATCTTTGCTATTACTGAAGCTTCACACATACTTTCTGCCCTTCCTTCCTCTCGTCCCTTTCAAGTAACACCTAACTTCCTCATCCTTGTTTTGTCCAAATCATTAAACCACTGAATCTGGCCATCTGGCCATCTGGCCATTAAGGACTCTTCCTACCTCTGGCCTGGATCCTCTGCTGCCCGGAGTTTTCTCCTCTTGGTTTTTATTTTCTGGCTCACTCTCTGCTTTTTAGTTCTCAGTTTAGATGCTGAGATATATATATAGATATATATAGATATATATATATATATATATGAATTGATATAAATATATATATTTATATATTTTATATATATATATATTCTTTCACCCATTCTTCCCTGTCTGCAATTCTTTTTCTCCTTGTTAATTTTTGTCCTCTTAACTGATAAATGCTGGGCTCCTTGTCACTGTACACCTGATGCACTGATATCAAGAGTCTTTGGGAAGGGAATCCTTTTATAAAAGATTAAGACTTTTATAAAAGAGGCTTCACGCATAGGTAAATCTTTTTGTCTTCCTACTCTCCCATCAGATGAGGTAAAGCATTCCTCTCCTCCCAGGGTACAAGGACAGTATGCCATCTTAGAAGCAGATAGACCAGGCTTTCCCTAGACAGTGGACCTACTGGGTCTTGGACTTTCCAGCCTCTGGAACTGGAAGGGATAAATTTGATTGTTTATAAGTTATCAAGTCTATAGCATTTTATCAAATGAATGCAGAGCTAGACACGATGGCTCCCGCATGGTGCCAGCACTTAAGAAGCAGAGACAAGACTTCAGTCACCATGAATCCAAGGCCAGCCTAGATGACAGAGTAGTCATAGAGTTAAATCTTGTCTCTCTCCCACCAAAACTAGAGACAATGGTCAGGGAAAGCATAGAAGAGAATCTCAGATATTCTAGGTGGCCTAGATGTGTTCCTGTCACCTCCGTAGCTGAGGAGGCGTCGTGGCTCCTGGGCGTGCTGCTGTTCTTGCTGAAGTGCAAGAGGAGAGAAAGGAGGAGAGGCAGCTTAAAGTGCTTTCTGCGTGGTCCTTCTAAATTAAAGTTTGGAAGAAGGACTTCCTTCTATTCTCCTTGGTGACAGAAGGCCACTCTTGAATGAGGCAGTGCAGAGTACGTCAGGAGAGAGGTGCCACGGGCTTGTGCTAACTGGGCTGCAGCGACACCAGCTGGAAATTTGGGCGGAATCTTCAAGTACTGTTAGGAGGTATACACTTCCCTTTTCACATCCTTCCCATCAATCTACCAGGGGTATATTTGATACATGAAGCTGGATGACAGGCTGTGATGGCTTTAAAATAAGTCTGCACTCACCAAGGGGTGGGTCTATTTCCTCTCCTTAAATCTAAGCTATTCTTTTTGATGTTGTTTTGTTTTGAGACAGGGTCTCCCTGTAGGCCCAGATGTCCTGGAATCTCCCAGTGACCCATCTGCCTCTGCCTCCCACGTGCTGGGATTAAAATTGTGCTCTTAGCGATCAGTTAACCTTCAAATACTGAGTTAACCACTTTGTAAAATGTGTTTATAAATGTATTAGAAAAATTATTGTTTTTGTTGTTTCTTAATAATTCAGAATAATCCTGAACTTCTCTGCAATAATTCAGGCCACACAAATATCACTTGAGTCGTCACTGCTCTGTTTGGAGGAAGGGGATTTTAGTTTTCCTCTGAGTACCAGGGGTTGAAACCTTATGCATGCTAGATGTTGTGATTCAGGTGTAAAATGTCCTCTATGCTGGCCACATGGCTCCGGGAGGTTGTGCGTTGGGAGGCAGGGTCTTGCTGGAGGAAGTTGGATGCTGGGGATGGGCTTTGAAGGTTCCACCCCAGCCCTGCTCTCTGCCTTTGGTTTCTGGTTCATGGAGTTGCGAATAAGTAACTGCTGCAAGCTCCTGCCACCATGTAGCCAGCCCCGGCCGTGCCTTCCCCACCATGATGGTCTCTCTGCCCTCAAACTGTGGGCCTTTCCTCCCTTACTGCTTCTTCTCAGCCATTTAATCACAGCAATGAACAGTGGCCAATACACTGGGGTCATGCTCTACTGCTGAGCTACGCCTTGACCTATTCTGTCTCCATGAGCAGTTCTGCTTTTAGAAGAATTTGAGTTTCAGTTCTGCAATGATATTATCTCTTCTCATTTTGTCCTGTTTTCTTTATATGAATTTCTTATTTTAGAATTATCTCATGAATTAGAATAAAGTTAACACATGTTAGTTAACTTGGTACCTTCTATGAGTTACAAAAGAAAAAAGTCTATCTAATTTCATTTTGAGTTTCAGACTATTTCCCCATCTTTCGTGTTTTGTGTCCTCCAAGTTCCTTGGTCTTATTCCAGACTCAATTAGCTATAGCATCTGTCCAACTTGTGTGAAAATCCCATCCAGACTTTGCCTCTGGAGGCATGAAAAGCTTAGGTCCTCCAACTTCCAGAAGAAGGCTTGATTTGGTGGTGACTGAGAATGTCCCCAAGTTCATAAATATTAATATAAATGTGCCTTATTGTGGTAGAAAAGCGTCAAGGATGTTTTTGGAAAATGACAGTAACTGGATAAGAACCTTGAAATGCACAAACTCTGATAGCCAGGATAAATTCTTTGTTTATAGTCAAAAGGAGAGCTGTGAATACTTACTGCATTGGGTTGTCATGAGAGTTCAGTATGATGATATTGTCAAGTCATTCTGCTGTTTGTACAAAGGCTATTTTACTTTTCTGTCTACACCCATTAAACTTCCTTTCTAGGAAAATGCATAGCTGCTCTTCAGCCAAATGATAGAGGCATTCATTTCTGCCATCACCAATGCTCGCTAGCACTTCCTTTGTCTTTTTTGACATTTTGAGAAAAGTGACCATAAGGATCTCTGGTGGTGCACACACTTATTTCATTTCGTTTAGATAGAATCTTGTTCTTAATTCTGACCAAATAAAGGAAACCAGAAAAACAAACATGTTTATCCAAAACCATTAATATAAAGTCCATGTAATTTTCTGAGGATGTATCAAGTACAAATAATATTTGGCTCTTAGAAATAAAAAGCTGAAAATAGTGGCTTGAGTCAATGGAGGATTTCTTTTTCTCATTATAAACCTGGAGATAATGGTTTTCTTCCTGATATCAAAGACCCAGGTTCCTTTTATCTTTTTGGTAAGCCCAGCTTGGCAAATGCTGCTCTGTGGTCACGTGATGGCTGACCTTTCTTTACTTCAAGTGGGAAGAAGGAAAGGAGTAAAGAGCAAGCTGAGTTAGTTGGCTCCTTCCATTTGCAATGCTCCTGGGAAGCACTCCACACCAGCCCTCTGGAATAGAAGCTACAGTGCTAGAATCTTCCATATGCAAACTATTCAAGGTGCTGGGACATGCAACCAGTGATGGGGAAATACATTTTTAACTCTACTTAATGTTAATACATGTAATGGGTGTGTGTGCCTGTTGTATTGAAGAGCACAGGGTAGGTTTCAGTCCCATGGACACCCTATCTGCAAACAAGGCTGGAAAATGTAATTAGGGAGCTGGGAACCTTGTTCCCTTTCACGAAACTATGCTTTTCTTCATAAAAAGCAAGCAAGCAAGCAAACAAACAAACACACCAGAAACGAACAGAGGTGGGGCTAATAGCAGTTTCCACAACAGAAGACTAGCGGCATATTAACTCTCCTTCAGCCCAAAGGAATAAGGTTCTGTGGGCTTTTCACAAAGGCATGAGAAGTGGTGTGCCTGGGAAGGTACATGCCTGGATAGCACACTTCCCAGGCCTGCGTTCCATTTACCTTCTTTCTACAGAGTGGAAACTGAGGCTCAGAAAGGCAACTGAGAAGCTTCCTTACTAGAAAATGGGATGGTCTGACGTGAGGTAATATGAACATCTTCCTTACTAGATAATGGGATGGTCTGCCATGAGGTAATATGAACATCTTCCTTACTAGATAATGGGATGGTCTGCCGTGAGGTAATATGAACATCTTCCTTACTAGATAATGGGATGGTCTGCCGTGAGGTAATATGAACATCTTCCTTACTAGATAACGGGATGGTCTGCTGTGAGATAATATGGACAGCTTCCTTACTAGATAACGGGATGGTCTGCTGTGAGATAATATAGACTGCATTAGTAGCTTCTCCAGCATCACCTGTGGTAAAATATAGAATCTCAGAAAGAAAATGCCCCTCTGGTTGTGGTTTTTAAAATTCAGAGAACAGCTAGAGAGATTTTGATGCCACCTATTGGCAGACAAGAAAATAAGGCACCTTCCAGAGCAGCCAGCTGCTGAGCACTAAGAGGCACCACAGGTCACACAGGTCCCCTGTGTAAAACACTGATGACGGGAAGTAGGAGATGTAATCTCTGCTTCAGCTTGCAACACTTGTTTTTATGAACTCTCCCCTTGACTCTGAACGTCTTAGAAAGGTTTCCTTGGGGTAACCCTCTCTGTTTTCCAGTAATGCAATTTACCTCAGACCTACACAGAAATACAAAAGGAGAGCTATACCTCAATTTTCAAAAAATCACATGAAACAGAAAAAAATGAACACACTTTTGAGCTATAAATAACCCTCGGGTGAGAGTCAAGGTTTTTCTTTGATCTACAGTCTCAAAAATAATCCCGTTATTTACAGCCATAGCCCTGAGTGGTTGAGTATATAACCATCCTGCATCTCAAAAGGAAAAGAAAAAAAAAACAGAAATTCCATTTCAAAACAAAATGCTCACCCTGACTCACTCATGGTAGGATCCAAGAGTTCTGATGTAGGGCACGGACTGTCTGTCTGCTTTTTTTCCCCGTTCATCATCTGCTACCCTTAAAAAAATGGAATCAACTGCACTGGGAAGAGTTCACATCCCTCCCCTTTTGTTCCCTGGCTCCATTCCAGTCTTTTCCTTGTCATACTGATGGGTGAGATGCCTTTCATACTGGCATAGGACATTGAGCGGATGCCTCTCCTTATGCTATCAAACAGAGACCCAGCAAGCGAAGCTTCCTAGAGCTGGGACCTCCATTCAGCTTGGGAATACCAGTGTCACAGTGCCGTGCTCTGTAACTCGGCTTTAGACCGTCTTTACTATGGCTGTAGAGCCCAGCAGCTCAGAGTCCATGAAAAGGAGAGTTGGGAGGAGGTGAGTGATACAGATAAGAAGGGTTTGATTGCACAGTTGTTGAGGACTCTGGCTGGTGGTGGGCAACTTGGTGTGGGGCTGTGATGGGGAGCAGAAATTAGCTGTTTATAAACCATTATTTGTACAGAAGAGCTGTTGATTTCATATGAGAGGTGGGAGTAAGTTCTGCTTACATTCCCTGCAAAGAACCTCTTTGAGTTTACCTTTGGTGTCATGCCTTAAGGAAAAAAATATGTTTTGGCATAAAGCTGCACATGTGTTCTGCACACTAGCTTACAGGCAACTGTTTGTTTCTAAATAGAGAGCTGAAGCCTGCAGGCAGTCACAAGTTTTGGTGTTGTATTTAGTTTGCATGCCTATGCTTTTCACATGGGGGAGGGGATAACTGTATTGGCTTTTTCTCTATGGGTTTTTACACTGATTTCTGCTCTTAGCTGTGCCTTTAGCACCTACTTCAAATAATATCAAAGTAACTGACTGAATGGTAGTCTGGTCATCCCAAACACTTAAACTATAGATTTGTTGCAGACATAATACAATTTAATTGGGCAAACTGTTTCAAAATTAAATGGGACAAGTAGGGCTGTCTAACAGATTCTTGGAAATAGTATGCAGTTACCACATCTTAACTGCCTTTCTCTCCCCTATAAAATAAGAACTTTGTGTTAAATGATGGTTAAGATATTAAACTTATTTTGAATTTTGCAACCATGCATGACTACTAAGTGGAGACACTCTGCTAGGCATTGGGGTTTTAATCTTGATCAAAGCAACAAAACAAATCTTTCATCTTCATGGAACTTAAATGTTAGAACTTACACTCAATATGCAAGGAAAATGAATAAGGATTTCCCTTTTCTTTATTTCATCTTTCCAAGTTCACACAAACTTCAGCTTTATCTCCGAGGTTGGATGTTTCTGAATAAAACCTGGGAAGAATTAGAAAATATGCTGGATTTGCTTTCCCAGCACCCAGCCTCCTTCCTCTGGTAGGAGAACCTTGAGTATTGCTTGGAGAACAACCATTAAGTAACTTGTAGTGTGTCATTCCATCCTGCTTCCTGGAGTGCTGAGAGTACACTGCTTGCCCCAGACCTCATGGAAAGCCTGATCCTGTATCATAACTTCATGTGACTGGCTTGTGCATTAGCCATACAACCCAAATTTTTTCCATCAAGGCAAACCTACAGGTTTATGTGGAAGTGCCCTTGTACAACCAGCTTCTCTCAGATTTTTCCGACCCTCACAGTTTCTTCAGAAGTGTTCGTGAAATGATGACCAGAGGAAGGAAAATGCTAATTTTCTTTTTCTCTGAAGCTAGCCCACTTCTCAAAGACCTTCTTAATTGCTTTTAAGACCCATCAAAGAGGGGCTGGAGAGATGGCCTAGCGGTTAAGAGCACCGACTGCTCTTACAGAGGACCTGGGTTCGATCCCCAGCACCCACATGGCGGCTGAGAACCGTCTGAAACTCCAATTCCAGGAAAACTCCAGTTCCAGGGGAATCGGACACCCTCTTCTGACCTCCGCGGCATTGCACAACACGGGTGCACAGACCTGCATGCAGACAGTACATTCATACACATAAATAAATAAATAAAATATATTTAAAAAAGACCCATCAAAGAGGGCTCTTTTCTTTTTTTTAATTTTTTATTTATTTTTCTCTATGTGTATGAATGTACTGTCTGCATACAGGTCTGTGCACCCATGGTGTGTAATGCTGCGGAGGTCAGAAGAGGGTGTTGGATTCCCCTGGAATTGGAGTTCTCCTGGAATTGGAGTTTCAGACAGTTCTCAGCCGCCATGTGGGTGCTGGGGATCCAACCCTGGTCCTCTGCAAAGGCAGTTGGCGCTCTTAACCGCTAGGCCATCTCTCCAGCCCAATATTTTCTTATCTTATTTCTCCTTCTCTGGCCATTGAAACTGCAAGCTCTGTGGTTAGAGTAAAACTCTTGACCATTAACCATAACCTCCACCTGAAGAGAGACCTTGTTGGACTTGTAGTGCTTTAACAAACCGAGTGGAAGATCTCTCTCCCCCATCACCCTCTGTTCATATCATTTTCCTACACCTTCTGTGCCCCCCAAATTCCACTTTATGAGTTCTTTGTTCTAATTGGAGATGATAGTGGAGAAAGGATATGCAGAGAGAATTTGATTGCCTACCTTAGCTGTTATCTTAGAAACAAACGGAAGCAATGCACAGTATGCCTCTTCAGTGCTCATTTGCCTGAACTTGACTTTGAATAAGTTTGTAACAGACAAGGCACTATTCCTAAGGTGCCTGTAAGGGCTGAGCATGCAGCTCTGGCAGAATGCTTACCTAGCATATGTAAAGTCTAGAGTCCACGATCCCCAGCATTGAAAAACCCAACAAGAAATGCAGCCAGCTTCTTGTGGAAGTGCATCATAGCATGTATAAAGGGCTTTATAACAGGTTGCAATGATTCCTTACTCCTTACATAAGATCTATGTTTTTGTGTTTGTTTTTTGAGACAAGGTCTCTAACCCTGGCTGGCTTCAAACTCCCTACATAGTTCAAGGATGACCTTGAACTTCTGATCTTTCTGCCTCCGCTTCCAAAATTCTGGGATTGCGTGCCCAAATTTGTGCAGTGCTGGGGCTCCAACCCAGAGTCTCTTGAATGCTGGGTGAACACTCTACCAAAAGAGCTACATCCCTATCCCATAAAGTCTATTTTTATTTTTTTTAATTTTTAAAATTTATTATTTTCGTATGTGTATGAATGTCTGCATGTAGGTTTGTGCACCCATGTTGTGCAATGCTGCAGAGGTCAGAAGAGGGTGTCGGATTCCCCTGGAACTAGAGTTCTCCTGGAATTGGAGTTTCAGATGGTTCTCAGCCGCCATGTGGGTGCTGGGGATCGAACCCGGGTCCTCTGCAAGAGCAGTCAGTGCTCTTAACCGCTAGGCTCTCCAGCCCCTAAAGTCTATTTTTAAACATTGGCGTTCCCCAAGCCTTTCTTTATTTGTGAAGTGTCCGTATTAAGGAAGACATTCTGGGATGAAGAAAAGAGTAGTTCTCCATTTATTTACTCATGCATTTGTTCTCTTGTGGTCAACACTGAGAATAGTAAGCAATAGCACCACCATTTTTGGTGGTAGTTGAGCATTTGTTCAAGAAGTTTTTATGAATGTGCAAAAATTAATGCCAAAATTAAAAATTCCTATTCTTTTCCCTCTGCCCTGTAATATCATCACTTTATCATGGAGTAAGGGTCAACTTAATCTCGCGTCTCCCAGGAGCTGCAAAGCCGAGCAGCACCTTGGAGAGCGCCACGCCGAGCCCTGGGCGGGGCCGCGGACTCGCGCTGGTTCCCGCGGCAAGGCTGGAGTCAGCTGGAAGCCCCCAGGGGGCGCTCGCGAGGAGGTTTCCGAACTCTCTATCTATCGGGGTTGCTGGGTGCATGGGTTTCGTCAGAAGGTGGAAATCTCTGTAAGAAGCTGCCACCTCCCCACCACCCGCGCTCACCCCCTCCTCCCTTCCTTCCTCCCTTCCTTCCTCCCTCGATACTCTCCGCTCCCTCCCTCTTTTCCCAGTTCCTTCCTCTTTACTCTCGAGTTCGTCTAGCCCAGCGGCTTCCCTCCTCCTTTCCAGCCTCTTCCCCCGCCCCCATCTCCAAGAATGGAGTCAGGGTTTCCAGAGAGACCAAACTCTCCTTCTAGCATCCTTACCCTCCGCGGTTGCTAAACTGGCCTGAGAGGACCACGAGTGAGGAAAGCCCGAGCCTCCCTAGACCTCTCCACGACTGCGCCCCCCCGCGCCCCCAGGACCTCCACTCCAAAGCCGGATTTTGCATCCTGGGGGCGGGACCCACCTCGTCCCGGGCTGAATTCTCTTTCCACTGTCTGAGGCTGGCACGCTCAGGTAAGTAGATGCCAACTCTGAGCCCTGTGTTCTTTCAAACTCGTCAGGGCTGCTGCGTAGCAAGACCAACTTTTGAGGTGCACTGGGTTTTCACTCTGCCTTGCAGATCATTGCTGTCGTTTTGAGCACCAGTAGCAGCAGCAGCAGCAATCTTTAAAGGAAAGAACTTTCAATCCATAGACTTTTTCTGACATAACTCTACTGGTCCGAGTGGGGTGGGGCTGGTGGAGTTGGGGGTAAGACCTCTGCGCTGCGGGTGAGGGTGGGGTTGGGAAGTCCTACTGGGATGGGGGAGGATTGTTTTGTTTTAGAAATGGGGAGGGGGGAGGGGACCAGAGTCCTAGCAGGGTGTGTGGCCATCCATCTGACAGCTTCAAAGGTATGAGACATTGTAATTCTAGCCCATGGCCTGACCTCCGCGTGCGGATTCTGCTTCCCGACCTCCTCTCCACACCCAGAAGTCCTAGTAATACTCATTTGCGTTCATGGCACTCAGGCTTAAAACCAATCAATGGGTCGGCCAGTGCCTCGATTCGGCTACCACTTCTTTTGTTAAATAAAGTACTGGAAGGCATAGGGGGACCTGAGGACCACAGGAAACCAGCTCTTTCTGACTAAAGGCAGCACAGACGCCCAAGGGTCGCAAGGACTTAATCCAAGGGAGTTGGTTTGAAGATGTTCCACACCAAGCTCAGTGAGTTGATCTGCGTGGGCTGGGAGCAGGCAGAGCTCAAGAGATACTCGTGGGAAAATACACTCCTTAGAATAAGAGGGCTTCAGGGTTCTCATCCTGCCTTCCGAATGCCACTGAGGAGAGAAACCTGGCTTACAAGACTGACTATGGGGGCTACAGAGATGACCTCAGGGCAGGGACTTAGGAAGGATTTCCGGTGGGGATTCAGGGAGGTGAAGGCAGAAAAGGCGAGCAGGGCTAGACTGGGTGGAAGAGGGAGCTGAGAAACTTTGTAAGAGAAGTACCAGTCTCCCTCCAGCCCTAGCACAGCTGACCGTTGATGGATTTGGTGGGATGTAGGTGCATCTGGGACCTAGAAGCCTCAGCAGTTAGCTTTGTCTTGGAAACTAGGCAGAATCAGTGTGTCATCTTATTGAGGCTTTGATAGGGGGTTGAAAGCCCTGTTCTGGTTTCTCCTGGCTCACCTATTTTTCTGTTTCCTGAAGAGCATTTTGGACCATTACCCTGTAGTTAAGTGTTCTTCAGCCGAGATGAAACCCTGCCTGTATTTAAACAATAAGGCTACCTGAGCTTCAAATAAAGTCCCCCCTTCCTCCCAAGCTTTGCTCTCCTCTTAACCGTCTATTCTCAAAGGCATTTTCATTTTCTGCTTTATATCAAAGCAGTTTAAACCCCGCCCCTTTAAACTTTTTACAGCATAGGTGTTTTGAATCCATGACAATGTTTTACAGTTCCTATTAGCAGACTAAACTGCTTAGCCAATAGCTACCCAAAAGCCAGAGACAGAGAGACAACTTTATTTGATGACCCTTCAAGTTTAGGAAGATCACATTTCTTTTTTATTAGACGGAAGATAAGACAGAGCTCAGGACAACTTCTGATTAGATAACTTCTGATGTTTTCATTTCCCTTACTAAACTGGCCCTGGGTTGAACTTATCTGATTTGCCTGCCCAGTGTTAAAGAGGAGCTGACTGTCTTTCTAGCATATCAAGGGTCTAAGTTGGTCAAAGGTTTTTACATACAGAGGAGGATTAAAAATAGTTGGGAAATGCAGCTAGGATGCTTGTGTTAGGCCAAAACTTCCTCATTTTCCTCTGATGGGACCATTCTGATGGTTTCACAGATTTAAATTCAGACTATGTAAGAAGTAGGTGATTCCCCATGAACATTATCTAAAGAGATAGGACTGGATGCTATGGAGCAACCTATATGGAATCTGGGTAGTCTCCAATAGATGTATGAGCAAAGCTGCCTAGGATGGGACCAAGAGTCTACTCACATGGCACCAGAGAGGGGTCAGCCTGGATTTTATTCTTCCAGTACAGGCCCCGCAGAATTCTTGGACCCAGCAGCTCCTCAGCCACTTTACTAGAACTTCCATGTATTTACTTGAAAACAGTTGCTCTGGATTTTGTAGTTGCTTCTTAATTGTCAAAAGAAACAAAAAGATTTCCTGTTTATCTCCAGGTAGTTTGAATTATCAACTTTGTCTTGAGTGGATCGTACTTCTAGAGGTTTTTGTAGTCTTGTTCTATAGTCTTTTTTTGATCTGCATGTGGATTTTTTTTAATTAAAAGTAATTAATGGAAGCAAAGATGTTGTTTCTAGAGAAGTTTTATTTATTTAGCATTTCAAAAAAGTCAACTCGTCTGAGTTCATTGCCACAAATGACAACCTTAAGCTTACCTGAGTATAAGGAATAATCACATAATCACAGGGGAAAATGGGTCAGTGCTGAAATCCTTATTCACATCTGTGTTAGAACCTTTGGGGACTCAGCTGAATGTATTTATAAGCTGTGCTCCAGGACTTCCCCTTGACTTCACTTTGCAAATTTCTTTCAGATGTAACAGTCTGAACTGTGAGGGCCACTTTACTCACATAGGAAAATAATCTTTGCTTTTAATAGTCAACATGCTGCCTGTAATCACTGGCCTATATTGTCAGAGGGGTTTGCACCCGGGACAAAGTCTGACAAGCACACTCTGATGATAGCCACCTGGCTGATGGCCTGCAAGTCTTCCAGCTCAGAAAATCATTTAATAATTATGAATATTTTTTAATCAGAGATGTGACCGGAAGATATGTATTTAATGGCTCTTGAAGAGGAAAAAGGAAGTAAACTCATTCCCTATATTTGATCTATCCATTTTTATCTTGCTAATATTTTAAAACAAAACAAACAAAACCCCCTCTGGATCCATGGCGGTAACCCAAAGTCACATTTCCTTGGCAACAGTAGCAAGTGCAATGGAGCTACAAAATATCAAGATAGAAAATTTTAAATGCATTCAAAATAAAGTGCCACACGGCTCAGTACCATCCTCTGGCACATTAAAACTGACCTCCCAGCAAACAATGAGAAGGTTGCCTCCCCTCCAAATTGGATGTACATGGTAATGGATTGAAAAATCCTTTTAGTATCTAAAAAATCTAAAAACTATAGAGGTTTTTTTGAAGGAAGTACACTATGAAATTAATCTAGTTTGGGATTTCAAATCTACTCTCTAGGTTGGTTATTTATGTAGAGGTTGATGCTAAGTTCAAGATCAAACTCAATAAATGGGTCAGGTGAGATGCATTGTCTCTTGTATGTTGAGATTGGCATTTTAGAGCAAGGGCTCTGTTGACATTAAAGTTACCTAGTGAATATCTTGTGCCTGCAAAATTTAAACATGGGAGTACATACATCCACTTTCTGTCTTTTCTATACCAAAAATGTCACTTCTGGAGAGCTTTCTGTTTGTTCTATGAATTAACGTTACATAACATTTTATATGTAATACGTTATATAATTTATTTCCCCCTGAATTGGAAAATTGCAGAACATCTTCTTCTTGTCTGCTAAGGTTTTTGACAGTCTCTAAAGGACCACCAACTTTTTGGTCAGTAGATACAGAAGACCTGGAGGCAGATCTTGGAAAGAGAGAGCATGACAAGATGTCTTCATGGGGAAGGTTTGTTCCTGTCTCGTGATTTCACTGCACACCTGGGGATGGGGATGGAGGAGCTCATGTAAAAGGATCTGTGGTGGACTTGCTTCTGAACTGTGAAGACATCTTACCATTGTGGATGAGGGAGCTCAATGAGGGCTTGAAGATAAACTGACTCTAATTGTTTAATTGAACAGATGTGGAAATAAAAACTCAGAGAAGTGACTTGCTCAAGATCAGGAGACTCATTCAACAGCCTTCTTGATTACTCCTCTCACAAAGAGACTCTAGTTCCCTTCAGGCCATTACTGTGTTGGCGCCGATCTGTGGCGCCATGAGTCCTGAGCATCTCGGTGGAGTATGGGTTGCAGTCAATGGGCCAGGGGCTCCCCCTCCAGTGGAGTGTTTAGAGAAATAGGCTTGAAATTTTATTATATTTTCTCTTGGAGCCAGCACAATGTTTACCCAGTAGATGTGATTAAATTTGTACAAAGTTATAGTCAGAAGCCATCTCTGTCAATATGCATGTTTTTCAAAGAACTGCCCATGTACAACCTTAGATTTCTATTTTAAATGTCACAACTGAGTCAATAAAGTAAACACAAAGATTTTCTAAGTGTTTACAACTCTAAGGATCCGTAGGGGAAACCCTTAGCTCCACTTTAAATTAAAGGTCTGTTTAAAATGAATGAACTTTCTTAAATGTTGCTCTGCATTTCTGGTTCAGAACAACATATGTAACTTCATTTTTCTTATTATTTAGAAAACTAGAGAACTTTTTCCTCGAAAATACCAGGGGAAAATATGATATTTCAGTTGAACCTTAGATACCTTCTGGAGATTAAAGTGTATGGATAAAAGACATTCTTTATCTAAGGAAGGGATTTAGCCTCCGGGTTAATTCATTGTGGATTGAAGGAGAAAAGGAGCAGCATCTGGCAGGCTGGGGCCCAAGTCAGGGCAAGCCCCCAGGGCTACTGAGTCTAGGTCCTGTTACAGAGGGTTAGCGTTGGAGTGGACAGTCACTAGAGGGCGCCAGAGCACCGATAGAGCCCACCTCTTGGGGGGACTAGGAGCGGGACTTCTAGGTTCAGGGAAGGGATGTGCTGAAACCTCAGAACTGCACTGGGAGTTGAGGTATTGATAGTGTACTCAGATGAGAAGTGTTGGGTTTCCTAGCACCTATGTTTCTCCAGCCAGATCTTCCCTCTGCAGAGAGGGGACTAAGATTTTTGTCTAGCATACGGCGGGCGAGATTGGGATCTTTCCAGGGCTTCGACAGTGGCTGGACAGCCTGCCTGCTCTCAGGACTGACAGCTATTTGGGATTTGGCTGCCCCTTGCTTCCTTATACTTAGATGTACTTGGACGTGAACCCTTGGGTCCTGAGTGAATAGCTTCATCAGAGAAGCTGCTGGCAGCTTTTAAAATGGGGTTCTTCTGGCTGTGACTATGAGGTGAACGGGGTGGTGTGTTAGTAGACAGCAAATGCTGGCTTCCATTTTTGTACTTTTGGGAGATCTCCTTAAGCTTCATCCTTTGCTGTGTCTTCTGAGCCTCCCTTTCAACTGAAAGGTTTCATTCGGTATATATATATATATATATATATATATATATATATATATGCATATACATATATATATGCATATACCGAATATATACATATAATCAATATCGTAATAAAATAAATGCCTAAATAACTGACTTAGTGCATTTATAAGGAAAAATGGTTTCAAAGGAAATTCAATAGAAATGTAACAACCACCACAAAGAACTCTTATTGCTCAATGGAAGGTCTCAAAGCAATCAAAATATAAGCTGGGGCTGGAGAGATGGCTCAGAGGTTAAGGGCACTGACTGCTCTTGCAGAGGACCCGGGTTCAATTCCCAGCACCCACATGGCGGCTAAGAACCGTCTTTAACTCCAGTTCCAGGGGAATCCAACACCCTCTTCTGACCTATGAAGCATTGCATGACACAGGAGCACCTACCTACATGTAGACAGTACACTCATACACATAAAAATAAAAATAATAAATATAGTCTTTAAAAATATAAACTCTATTTAAAAAAACTGAAATATATATATATATATATATTCAATGCAGTGAAGTAGAATTCAAAAGCAATGTTTTACTACTGTTATTTAAGCAATAAAACTAGCTTTAATTTGTTGGCAGACACTGGGGTGCAGGATGCCTCATTTAACATCTCTTTTTTCTTTTGTGTTGTTGACTCAACTGGTAACTTAGAGACAAAAATGCAGGGACAAAATGGAAAAAGCACACTGATTTGCATTGGCACTGTGTTGATGTAAATCCTTGGATGTACACCTCTATGTCGGTCAGTCCTGTCTGTCTAGGTAGAATGCGAGCTGTTTGGACTTCTTTTTCTTTTCTTTTTCTTCTTTTACATTCTGATTTTTATTGATTGCAAATCATATTGGAGAAAAGGGATAACAAGAAGAAAATTTGGAAATTATCATTGTTCCTGACCTTTGTAATTAATTTTTCTGTATAGTGGTGTGGTGGTTTGAATGTGTGTCCCCCATAGGCTCTAGGTATTCAGACATTTGTCTCCAGTTGGTGGTGCTGTTTCTGGAGGTCTTAGAAGGTGTGGCCATGCTGGGGGAAGTGTGTCACTGGGGGCGGGCTTAGTGAGCTTAACAAGCCTGGTCTACAGTTGCTTCCTCTCTGCTTCCTGTGCTCTTTGCGAGATGTGACCCTCTGTTTGCTGCTCCGGATCCGGCCACCACGCCTCCTGCCACAATGGACTAATTCCCTGGAACTGCCAATCGTAAACTCAAATAAACTCTTCCTTTTATAAGTTCCTTGGTCTGGTGTTTTATCACAGCAACAGAAAACTGACTAATACAAGTGGTGGAGTTGAACCCAGGACCTCACACATTCTAGGCAAGGACTCTATCACTGAACTGCAATGCCCAGTCCTTCTTAAATTTTTCCTTTTGAGGCAGGGTCTCACTAAGTTGCTCAGGCTGGGCTTGAACTTGCTGTGTAGCCCAGCCTGGCCTTGAAATTATGATACTCCTATCCATCTCCGAAGTAGCTGGAATTAAGGGCCTGCACCCTCAGGCCTGGTTTGGCCTGGCTTGATTTAATTTTAAAGAAATAGGAAGTATTAAATAAATAAATACTTCCAATGGAATCAGAGAATGTGAGATCTGAACAACCCGTGAAGTCAAGCACACCCATCTGCTTCTCTTAATGAAGAAAGAAAGACTCAGCAAGATGCAGTGACAACCAAGGCATTGGTGGCCATTACAGAAGAGAGAGACCTTGTCACACATGGTGCTGATTCTCCTCCTGACCCTCGGCTTACCCTTCTGTCTTCTTTAGTACATGCTGAATGAGGGCAGGACTCTCCATCTTTGTCATAGCTGAACTCAAAACAGTGTCTGCCATGTACAAGATCCAAAAAAAAAAACCACCAAATCGATGGAAAGAGTGAACTAAGCTGCTTCTTTCTTCTTCCCTCTTATTCAAAAAAATGTGCAGTGAGGCCATTGGGTTCCAGTACAGCTTGATAAAGACAAATAAGTATTTGTGGAATTTTAGTAGAATACTGGATTGGTCTTTGAAACTAAGAGACTTGCCTTGCACTCTGGCTTGGCTGCTAGGCAGGTGTCTGGCCTTGGCTAATCTCTCTGCCTTATTTCTTCATGTGTACTAAAGGGGAAGAATGAAGAAAATATAGAGCAGGAACTGGTCTGTTCTCCGTATGAACTAGGTGTTGTTTCTGCTGACTTCTGGAATTAGAAGTCTGCAAGCACCTATGGATGTGTGTGCATGCTCTTGTGTGTGTGTGTGTGTGTGTGTGTGTGTGTGTGTGTGTGTGTGTGTGTCTAGTGTAGGCCAGAGGTCAATGTTGGGTGTCTTTTTTAATCAGCCTCCATCTTATATTCATGACAGAGTCTCTTACTGAGCCTGGAGTTCAGCAATTTGGCCAGCAAGGCCCAGGGTCCTCCTATCTCTGCCTGCCTAGCACTGGAATTACAGATGCGGCCACTGCGGCCTATCCTTTTGTCTTGCCATGGGCGTGAGGCATCTAGACTCATGACCTTGTGGTTTACAGTAGCAAGCACTTTACTGGCTGAGGCATCTCCCCAGCTCCCAAAAGGTACCTTTTAAAAGCAATTTTATTTCCTATCACTCACATTTGCCTTGCATTAAAGATGAGATTATTAAATATAAACATAAATACACATACAATTAGCAGAAGTACATATCATATGCATTCATTATAATTAGTCCTGTTTTATAAATGATTTGGACAGTGTCAAAGCACTGGTAATTAGGGAGGAAGAGAAACCAAATTTCCAGTGCTCAGTCCTCCTTTCCATCCCCCCCTTTCCTCCTTCCTTGGTTCTAGACCTCCAACCCAGGACTTTGAGTATCCTGGGCAGAACACTCTACCACTGAACTACACCCCAACCCCAGTTCCTCTTCTTGTACTCCCTTGTGGCTGTGCTACAGCATCATTGCTGTGTTATGTGCACATGTGTGCATGTCCCCACTCTCGGCATATCTCAAAATCTTTTGGGTAGCCACTAGATGTTATATTTCTTTTAAGAAAGATTTTATTTATTTATTTTCATTTTATGTGTATATTGTCTGGAGGTATGTAAGTGCACCCCTGTTACGCAATGCCTGTGGAGTCAGAAGACAACATTGGATTCTCCTGAACTAGAGTTACAGAGGGTTGTTAGCTACCATGTGGGTGTTGAGAATTGAACTCAGGTCCTCTGCAAGAGCAGCCAGTGTTCTTAACTGCTGAGCCATCTCTCCAGCCCCAATACTGCATTTCTTGATATTGTTCCAGAGCCCCTAGAAGACCTAGAACCATTACATGTAGTGTATTGTCACCCCTTGGTGTCTTTGGGACATTAGTGCTAGGATCCCTCATGGATAGTAATGTCTGTATTTGCTTAGTACCTTCTATAAAATGATGCATTATTTTGCTTGACTGGATAGGCCTTAAATATATGACAGAATGCATGAAATTCCATGAGGGGGTATGGGGGAGTGTAAATGGGTGAGGGAGAAGGGGGAGGGGGTCTAAATTTGATTATGCTCTATTATTGAAATGCATAAAAACTCAAAAAATATACGTTAAAAAGGAAAAATTGCTCTAAGCAACATGGAAGAAATGATAATGATAACATCTACATAAAAAGTAAAGTAATATATATATATATATATTTTTTTTTGAGACAGGGTCTCCCTGTAGCCCCAGCTGTCCTGGAACTCACTCTGTAGACCAGGCTGGCCTTGAACTCACAAAGATCTGCCTGCCTCTGCCTCCCAAGTGCTAGGATTAAAGGCGTGTGCCACCATGCCCAGCTAAAATAATATATATTTTAAATGATGCATTGTTTGTGTGTATCCTACACCCCCATATACTTTCATCATCTCTAGGTTAACTTATAGTACCGAATTCAGTGTAAATGCTTATAATTAGTTGCTCTATGCTGTTTAATGGATAATGACAAATCAAACTATACATGTTTTGTGTTTTAAATATTTTTGATCTGCCGTCAATTCATTCCATGGAGGTAAAGGGAGGACCACCTTTCCTTCCTCTCTCACCCTGTGCATGTGCACTCCCTTAGCATGTTTGTGCAGGACAAACACATTCTCCTCTACATCACTGCACTTTGTTTAAAATACTCCAACACCTTGGTTGGTTTCTCTGAATTATATGATCTGAGGTGTGTGTATATGTTAGCACATACAGCTGTATCTTATGACATATCTCATGTTGTACTCAATGGTCACAACATTTTCTGACCCTCATATGTGTTTTCCTATATCCAAAAGGCAATGCCCTGGATGGTATGTAGTGAGGACTGTCAAAGGGTGAAGGATACAATGTTTGAATGAGTCATTTCTGGTATTCAAATCCCAGCTCTGCTCAGCTTGTGGAAGCTTAGTTTCCACAGCGATATACTGAAGATAATGATAGTGTCTGCACTCTAGGATACCCATGAAGCTTGTTGGCATATAAAATTTTTTCAGATTACAATTATTATTGGCTGGTGGCTTCTCTAAAAAACTTCCCCCTCACAGTATTGGTTTGCTGTGGTGCAGGAGAGCTGCAAAGGTTAGGAGCATGCTTATGAAGCTGTGGTAGAAATCAGCAGGGAAATGTAGACTTCTTATAGCTTCTGACCAGTAACTTACTTCCTCTTCACCCTTTACTCTGTTCCATGCCCCAGACATGAAAGATAACTCAAGGCGTATGCTGGATGATTTTTAAGAGAAAACTTCTTCTGTTTCTGTTGGTTTCAGTTTTATTTCAAATGCAAGGTAAATTTATCACTGGCCCCAGGAATCTAGCTTGAATACAGAATTATTTCCTCTCATCTACAAGGCCAGCATGCAGCTAATGGATTTGATGTTATGGATCTTCTGGCTGTGTCCAGAAAGAATCCTAGGCTGCCAGCAATACATGCTGGACATTCTCAGTGCTAACAAAGCTTATAATGTTACTAGGGTAATATATTGTTTTCTCAGAGGGTTGGAATCCCACATGTGACATTAGGCTGTGGGCCTCTCACTTGAGTATGAATGAGCATTTCCTGGAGGGATTGCTGAGACACATTGGTGGGCTTTCCATCAAGGGTTTCTGATTTAATAGATTCAGGGCAAGAGCAAAATAATTTGTATGTCTGTTATGCCCAGATCACAGAGACCCCCCCAAAAGACCACCAGAATACTCGGTTCCAAAAGAGTCTTTACTTCAAGCTTGAGCTTGGACAGCCACCCTCCTGACACAGCAGGCTGGAGGAAGCAGTACTGCAGCTGGGGGGGGGGATCTTTTAAAGGAAAAACCACAAGCAGGGGGTTGGACACATCTGGTCTGGTGTAGGGGAATTTTTCTTTATCAGTTCAGAGTATCATGTCCTGAGACTAGTTATTCTTGGTTCTGTTTTTTTTACGGGGCCTGTTTCTCAATCCCCCAGATACATCTGGTGGACTTTTGCCTGGGAAAGGTGAATGCTTAACCTTTGTTTGTCCAGAGTAGAGTAGAGGTCTGGAATTAACTCTATCTCCTGGTGTCTAGCCATTCCCCAGGTGATGCTGAGCTGCTGGTTTGGGGGCCACACTTAGAGAATCAGTGCCTTAAATATTTACTTAATATAGACAAGCTGTACATTTCTTCTCCTGTGGTAAAAAAAAAATAGGATCTGACATTTGCTGAGTACCTGTGACATTTACCATGTGCCAGGTACCTTACAGGACACTGTTCACACATCTTACTAATTCCTACAGCCATGCTGTCATTTTCTTCACTAAGGGTCAGCGTGTGTCATGAAATAGCTGTTAAGGTTCTGGGTCCACAGAGTGAACAAGAAAGCCGTAGTGCTGCTCTCGCAGCTATTGTATTTCTCAGGGAAGATGTTCAGGTATAAATAATCATAAGAGTGATTGGTCTGGGGCTGGAGAGATGGCCTAGCGGTTAAGAGTGTCAACCGCTCTTACAGAGGACCCGGGTTCGATCCCCAGCACCCATATGGCAGCTGAGAACCGTCTGAAACTCCAATTCCAGGAGAACTCCAGTTCCAGGGGAATCTGAGACCCTCTTCTGACCTCCGCGGCATTGCACGACACGGGTGCACAGACTTGCATGCAGACAGTACATTCATACACATACAGAAATAAATAAAATAAAATAAAATTTTAATTAAAAAAAAAGAGTGATTGGTCTGATCTACAGAAGATCAGAGAGGCTAAATAACTGGGACACGTTGAGTGCCAAACTTCTGGGACAAATTTCACTCCAAAAATGGACAGCCCTCCTGTTAAAACACGGATGGTCAAACTTTGTTATTTTCCGAGTTCCTTTGTATTCTTAAAAGGATCTCAAAGAGACCTTGTTCACATGTGCTGCTGTATTTACCGTGTTTTAGTGCATAAAATAAAGACATTTGCCCTTTGAGAATGGCTGTACTAATCATGCTTCAAATCATAACATTGTTTCCAGACTCTGACTCTGAGTTTGTTTTTCTGACTTTTGGAAACACCGAAACTGGGAAGTTTTTCATTTCCCCTCCAAACTTTTCTTTTCTTAATGTCATGGCCTTGGTTAAACCTTTGCCTGCATTCTCTGATGCTGGCTTCCTAAGCAAAAGACTAACCTGCTTTAGAACTCCCTTTTAAAATATTTAAATACTTGTTTGTATAAAGGGGAAGCAAGAGTTAAAGTGTCAATCATGGACCAAATTAACATGTGGTCACTTTGTTATCAAGGAAGGATTCCAGTCTTAGCTGAGGGCATTCTGAAAGGCAACAGCTCATCCAAGTTTGTGACCAGCATTGTGTTTGTGACCCTTAGGGTACATTCCACCACAGGGAAGCTCAGGGAAGCCAGCTGAGGGATCATTTCTGTGGCTTCATCCCAGTGAGAAACACAGATGAACTGCTGGGCTTGGGCGAGGGCCGAGGCTTTTCTGAGCTGCTGTCAATAGAATTGTGTTAACCAGTGGGTTAATGATGGAGATACTGCCTGTCCCCTTCAATTTTATTCCCTATCTAATGGGAATGAGGAATTTTCCTTTGACATGTAATGATCCGTGGTTGTGGGAAGCAGTGATGCTCTGGCTGATTCTGAATGCTTTATGGTGTTCTTAAATTCTAGTGAGTAAAATCAACCGACCCAGAGCTGACACAATTCAATGTGATTCTCAATTGATGATCAATGAATCCAAGTCTCCTTCTGTCTTTATAGAGATGAATGAATGGAGGGGGTTCCTGCCTCAGAATTGGCTTGATTGTTTAGCTGTAAATGACTCTTTGGATGAGAAGTCAGGGAAGTGGGAACATGGCAGACATCTGACTGTGATCTTTTTGACACCAAACGTCTGGATCACTGGCTCCCCGGGCAGCTTTTAAAATGTGTGTCCAGATGGTTTATGCCATAGGCACCATCCATCACCCAAATAACAAACTCACAAAAGTATGATGCTATATGATGGTTTGTCATCTTCAGTAGAAACCGAAATTCACCGGCTAACCTCGGGGCATTTAGGCCCCTGGGTATGGCACCTGCATGTAGAGAGAATACATCTGTGGAGAGGAATGTTTGCAGGAATATCCCAGCACACACAGTCATGCTGGCAAGTCACCTCCTTTTCATGTCACATCAAGCAGAAGTCTGGGACTTGTCCCATGAGGGCCACCTCCTGAGATTGCTTTGAGCCGAGTTTCTTGTGCGGTTTTTAAGTTCTGAACTGCTTACTCGGAATTCTAAAATGTCTGGCTCAATAGAGCAATATACTCTCAGTAAATGATGAACTCTCTCGGGTTTGCAGCTAGGGCTACTGTGAGAATCCCCTTTCTCTAAAGCAGGCATGAGCAGGGACATTCTCCGTCTTCCCCTTCTTTTCTTACCATTCCTTCTGATTTCTGACCTGACATGCCCAGAAATGGGCAGAGCCTCCAGCAGGAATGGATGAGAGTTCCTTTGTGGGGATGGGATGGTGAGGGAGAGCTTGTGTAGCATTGCATAACATAATGGGGGTGTCATTCTCATTAAATTGGGGAGAGGACAATAGTCAGAGAGGATTAGTGCCTGCTTACTCAGAAGGCAACATCTGTAGCTCCCTGCCTCAATGTCCATAGCACAGTTCCTTTACGGTTTTCGTTTCTTTCCTGTGTTTTAGAGGAATGGTTATGATGCAAACTCCCGAAAGGTTTTTTTCTGGCATCTTTCTCTATCTCTCTCTTTTCTTTCTTTCTTTCTTTCTTTCTTTCTTTCTTTCTTTCTTTCTTCTTCTAGCTTTTTTTTTGGCCTTTTTGAAACAGGGTCTCCCTGTAGCCCTAGTTGGCTTGAAATTCACTATGTAGACCAGGCTGGCCTTAAACTCAGAAATTTGCCTGCTTCTGCCTCCCAAGTGCTGGGATTAAAGGTGTGTACCACCTCGCCTGGCCTCTGTCATTTTTCTTTCATGGATGCATTTTTAGCTTACAAATCTAAAAAAAAGTTTGAGGTGAAATAAAACCTGGTTCAGGCAACTTGAGTTGTCCTTGTCAAATGTAACCTGTTAGACAGGATCGGCAAGACTCAATCCATGAACTAATTTTTCTAGAGATTTTTGTAAATAAAGTTTAATGAGAACATATTTGTACCCAATACTACACACAGCTCCTTTTCCACAACGACAGTCCTGAATAGTTGCACAAAGCCTACATTCATTTTAGCTTTCTATAACAAAAATGTATAAAGCCTTGTACTTGGGTCTCTCTATTTTCCCATCTCCAGACAGGAAATACATATAACTTAAAATTTCCAAGGAGATAGTTGTCCTGTACTATACCTGGGCCAAATAGATGAGTAATAGAACTTAGTTGTAATACATCCTGTGCACTTTGCACACAGCAGGTGCTTGTGGTATGCATGCCTATCAGATTCTAGACAAATGATTTGTAAAGTGCATTTTAGCCTCTTATTTATAAAATCAATTTACCTTATTTACTCTCTAAAGAGCTTTTTTGCATGACTACTCTATGTAATATTAGTGAGAGAGGTGGTTAGGCAAATGGGAACACCTTTGGTGCCTTGGTGCTGAGTATGACCAAGTGATGGCCAAGTCTCTTGAGTCATCTCTAGTCAGATTTGCTTAGTATCAGCCTAAACTCTTATTAGGTGGATGCAAAAATCATGAACATCTGCTGTCACCATGTCCTACCTGGAGAGAAACATGGGAATTTAAGAATTGGGTGATCCCATCCCTGTTTGTTCTGAGGTGGAGATGGGGTTGAAGAACATACTAATTAATTATATTTAGCAGCTCTTGCAATTATTTTCAACTATGTGGGTACAGTCGTGGCATGTTCCAGATGTGCAGGGCTAACAGCACCATATAGTAACTTATTCAAAGTGCTGAGGGTTTCTTCAGTCAGGCACCAAAACCCAAGTAGAAATCACATTCCTGCTAGTTTCCAAAAATTATAGGGAAGATGAGAGGGATAAAATCA
The DNA here is from genome assembly GCA_009823505.1 of Rhizomys pruinosus. NCBI lineage: Eukaryota > Metazoa > Chordata > Mammalia > Rodentia > Spalacidae > Rhizomys > Rhizomys pruinosus. The sequence goes on along the minus strand of VZQC01011925.1, from coordinate 4,106,530 downwards.
TTCCTTGTTGAGAGATGAAGAGGACACAAATGTTGGTGAAGGTGGCTTGTAATATCCTCCACCCTCGAGAGGACAAGAAGATGATGAGACTTATCCTGGGAGACGGGCTGCAGCGCTATAGTACAATGGGGTAGCTGATTCCTAATTCAAAGAGTGTGCGATGCCTTCTTCAGGAAGTGGACTTTCCTCTCGCTCTCTCTCCTGAGGAGACAGCTAGGATTTCCATCTGCTCAGCTCCACAGATTTGACTATGGAGTTATCATTTATTAATTCAGACATTTGGGAGTCAGACATGCTGGCTCTGCTGAATCTGGCCCCAGCCTCTGCATCACACTAAGGGGCTGCAGAGTTTTTCTCTCAGGCACTGCAGCCTCTGGAGCACTGGAATATAGAGGGAACAACCTAGACTGCCTTCCATCTGTGGTAAGTGATTTACTCTGTATGGAATGGATGGCTGAAGACAGTCTATGAGGAGCCCTGGGCTTAGGCAGGAAAGCCTTCTCTTACACCTTTTGGAGTGCTGCCTAGGACCCAGGCCACCCTTACCCATTTGGGAAAAAAATTTAGAGAGATGTATTCTGACACTTGTAGCCTTGAGTTCTCATTTGCATTGCTTTAGTTTAGAGCTCTGTGGTGGTGCTTGTGGAAATGTGCTTAATGAAGTATCACAAGTTTCAAGACTTTTCCAGCCTAAGATAGAAGCTGGAAGGCAGAGACAGACAGACAGACACAAGGAATGCTGCTTGAATAGATTTTGCTTGGTCTATTGTCTTCAAGTGGGATACAGCTTTTGTTCCTTCTTAGACTTTTTGTTTCTGAGAACTCCTGATTCTTATTAGAAATTGTAAAGGGGAACTTCAGTGTCGGGACCAAGGCAGCAGAGGCCTTTCTGCTCAGCTACTCAAAAGCATCAGTTAAGCTCCTGGGATAGTTTGGTAGCATGGTGTTATTATGTCAAGGAAAATAATTAAGGCAAAATTTTCTGAACCCCAAGTTTCCTGTAGTTGCTTTTATTAGTCTTTTAAAAAAGTATATGAAGAAACCACAAATATCTGATTTTAAACCTTGCCTTATTCATATATATGTCCTAATAATGGATACCTCATTGAATTTATTTTTCAGATATATTACACATGTCTGTATCTAGAACATATATTATAGCAAACAATTATAATATTTCTTTATGTTGGATTTTAAGCAATTTCTCTAAGGGAATCATGACTCAAACAAAATATTACTTTGAATCAGATTTGTTTAAAATTTTTGACCTAACTGAGCTATATGAGTATTTCTGTAACCATGGAGGACTGCAAAATTTTTATATGTCATCAAAGTAAAATATTGGAGAAAAGCATTGCTGTTATTTTGCAAGACAGAGGACCAATTTTTGTAGCTTGGAAATGATGTTCGAAGTTGGTCTCACAAAACTGACCTTGTTGTAAACGCTGATTCTAGCATTGTGGACCTCAGAGTCTTCCTAGTTTCTTCTTCACAACTCCTGAGGAACATACAAAAGGAAAAGTAATGAAGGAAATCATTGCAAGATAAAACGTGATTCATAAAGGCGATAGCCATGCCATGTGTGAGCAGTGATTAACAGAGTCTGCAAACTACTTAAAAAAAAATAAAACCATAAAGCAGATTTTCCCATTACTTCTGGTGTCGGTACTTGTTCAAGTGCATCGCCCTGATTTTTCTAAGCTTCAATTTATTCTGTAGCAATCGAATCAGCCTTCATGTGTCGGGCAGTGGTATATCAGAGCTTGCTTAACTATTTTGGAGAGATTCCTGGTGTTCTTCCGGTGATATTCTAAGTGTCAGGACAATGAGATCACATATTAAAATCATAATCTCTTCTGCATCTGCTCATTTGCTTCTGTCTGGGTGTATAGAAGTGGGAATGTTTACTGGAGTAGTCTACCCGGAATGGGTTCACCTCAATTTCCAGTGCTGTAAAGGTACTGGGAACCAGCTTCATTAGGTAGAGAAGTTTAAATGGGTTTCCTAGCAGACACTGGCTACAGGGATGCCAAGGACAGACAGACAGATAGACTGACTGACTGACTGAGTGACTTCTGTAATGAAGGAAGGTGGTTAAAGTTCCTGCTTTAATGTTCTGTTTTCATTTGAACAAAAACTATGCTTTAAAAGAAAATTCTTTAAAAACAATTCTGTTTTCTTGCATTCTTTTCTTTTCTTGGTTAAGAAGTCCCTGACAGTTGGCTTTGCTTCCATGCAGGGCATACAGTGGTAATTTTAAGATCTTGTTTGGTAATTTTAAGATCTTGTTTGTCTCCTAGTTCACTTGTCAAAGCTGCTCAGAGCCATGGACAATTGTACCTGAAAACCAACACATCTATTTGTTCACACCTTGCTTCAGGGATACACAGATGTTTCTGAAGTAGACATCTTAATTTCTCATCAGTTGCTATATTATTCATGACAAATGTCTTAAAAATGCATGCTAGCCTTCAACATGCTGTGGCCCTTGTTAGAGAGAAAGGGGGATAGTGGAGCTGAGACTCTGTGGGAGCCCAGGGTGTTTTGTTCTTAGCTCATCACAAAGAGCTGTATTTTTGCAAGATTTGGGCACCCCGCCTTCCCGTGTTGTCAGGCCACTGGATCCTCCTGGGTTGAGGCTTCCGAAGGCAGCACCTGGGGGGGACTTGGCAGTGACGGAGCCATGGCTCCATGCCAGTGAGTATCGTCAAAGGCACCCCTCCCCCCATTGCTGGAGCCTCTGAGCCTGGATTCCCTGATGGGCTGCCCAGGAAGCCAGTAGACTGAGCATGTCATGTGATTCTTTGGGACTAACAAGAGGAGAGGACCTTCTACCCCGGCTCCCAGGGGAGCGCCAGTGGTACCCAGGCTTTTCTCCATACATCCTCCAGTGTTCTGTGCACTGGCCATGAAACACCCCTTCCAAAAGCCAGCTCTCTAAGATCCATGAGATGGGTGCTGGTCAGTGAAGCACCAATCTGGTATTGGAAGAGATTCAGATACCACTTTATGTAGGTGCACCAAGAAGGCTGGAACTAGCTCCTTGATCCCCTGGAAGGCACCAAGAGCTGTTCTGGAAATAGAAAAGGAAGAATAAAAAATGGAAGACCCAGAAGCTCAAGGGTGAGACCTTCTCCATTCTTTATCTTCACATTTCCCCATCTCTCTTCTTTTCCTTTTCACCTTCCCGTCTTCCCTGGGATCTGTCTTTACATCCGTTTTCCTTCCGCTTCCCATTCTTCTGCCGTCCCTCTTTCCATTTTCTCCTTCTCCCTTTCTTCGTTCACATCATCTGCAGTTGGGCACCGGCACTGCTTGTCCTTCACCTGCACAGACTTCCTTCTCCCTCATGACAGGTTGACCTTCATGCTCATGAGGGACATGCTTTTGTCCTGCCTTAACCTCTCCACCGCCTCTTTTCCCACTTTCCTTAGTCATGCAATCAGCATATACTGAACTTCTACCATGTGCTATTTGCTGCTTCTGAGATGAAGGCTGAAATAGTGCTGGACATCACTCTCAGGAAGGCTAAGATTAAATTTAGGAATCATGGTATGAATACATGAAAAGCTAAATAATTATATCCTAGTTATATAATCTCACAAAACCTAAGGTGAGCTGATGCAGGGCAGCACGAGCAATCTTGCTGGATGAGTTTCAAGAGCAGACCAGTTTTGTGGGGTCTGCAAATTTAAGTCTTATAGACAATGAATGTAAATTAAGTTTCCAAGTAGAATTAATATTTAGAGAAAAGGAGAAACCTCAGTTCTGGGAAGTGAGTGGTTGTAAATAAAAGCTCCGACACTACTGGACTTTATTTTTGTCCCCATCGTTTTCCATGTAAAGTGTGTCCCTGGCTCCTCGATGCTTTGAGGACTGACTTTTCCTCTGCTCCTTGGCATTGCTTGAATTCTCTCCCAAATGCTCTTCCTCTCCAGCTGGTGATGGGCTCGGGGATCATCCAGTTCATGTAGCCTCCAGGGGCTCAGCAGATTGGCCCTTTTACATTGCGATAAATTTCCATGTACGTATAAGGCAAAGCTAGAGGGACAAGGCTGACTGAATTCCTAGCTGGGGGTTGAAATTTCAGTCTTGTAATTTCTGTCAGATCTTGGATTTGCAGAAGCACTCAAACCTAGCGGTCAGGGAGTCCATGCAGCTTGGCTGGACCATACCTGGCATGTCTTTATCCAGTGCTAGGATTTGAATCCAAAGTGTTTTGCATGCTAGGCAAGTGCAGTATCACTGAGCTGTCCCCTGTTCACTCCTTGTTTACGCTTTATTATAACACTTTGGAAGTGAAAAGCTTTTAGATCGCCTTGTCTTTTGCATTGTACAATTCCATAAGTCAGGGAAAGTCTCCTGTTCACTGATATATACATTGAGTCTATGTTCATGGTGTTTCATAGTTAAATGCATAAACTGAAAGCAATTTGAATTACATGATTTTCCAACATCCCTAATCCACAGAGTGACACCTTGCTATTTCTATAACAGATATAGGTGAGATGGAAAAGCCATTTAGATGAGACGGGATATGGCACTCCACATGTATCTGGACAGTCAGAGTCTTATGGCATACATGAGGATCCAATGCAGTGTGGAAAAAGTCAAGTTGATACCTTTGAATATAGTTGTCAAATGCGATTTTGCTTGGGATGAGATAGGTGCATAACCTGTACAGCAGACGCCAGTATGCACACCTCTTGTTACAGAGAAGACAGAACATAATAGAAACACACAACAGAAGTGGGCATCTTTTACAGCCCTTGCTCCCACCCCATCTCTGCATCTCTTTTTGTGTTTGCATGAAATCTAGCTGAGACATCGTGTTGTAAGCCTGGCTGTGGAAATTGATGATTTTAAGTTTTAGTCCCTCTGAGGCTTGCATTTCTCTGTGATTGTTCCATGTGATTCCTAGATGGTTTAGCCTTACTGACAGCCTTACCTTAGAGGTAGACGGTGGTGGAGGTACCCTCTGCTCATGATCTTTTGATTTTCACCCTAAGCAAAGGAAATAATCATTTTATCAAATATTTGCTGGCTGCGTAGACTATAAATGTTCTCACTGCTGTGTTTCAATTGATCATTGAAAAGTTCACATTCCAACAACACACTGCATATGATACATGTGCAGGGAGTGGACATTTGTATGCCTTTCAGTCTAAGAACAATCTGTCTGAGCTTTGCTTCCTTTCTTTTCCCAGGTGAAACCTGGTTGAAAGGGTCACTTATAGAGGTAGGAAGGAAGGGGAAGGTATCTGCAGTGGTGAGGGTCTCCTACCATATTCTAGGATGAGACCATCCAAAGGGTCACCTTATAGAGGTGGGGAGGGGAAGGTGTCTGCAGTGGTGAGGGTCTCCCACCATATTCTAGGATGAGACCATCCAAAGGCAATCTGGAGACTATGCAACTTCCTGGGTTATAAAGAAGGGAAACCCAAGTCTAGAGATGGGAAATTATTTGAGCCAAAGTGATATGTCAGATTAAAGATGAACCAGACTTGTGAGTTCAAGGCCAGCATAGACTAAAGACCCAGAACTGGTCTTAAGAAACAAACAAATAAAAGATAACAAAAGATAAACCACAACTCAAATGTGGATTCCTTGACTTCCTGAAATAATTAAATATAGAGAATTTTTAGCTCAATTACAGAAATACCTTAGATGAAGAATGCAATGATAAATATTTGATCAGCAGAGTAAATTGACTTCTCCCAATTTTATTAGAAATGATTTAACAGAATTTTGAAGAAAATCTTTAAAGTGGGATTTTTTTTTCAAGAATACAGGTTGTTAATATATATCTCTCTGTATAGGATCTATTAAAATATTCATGTTGAAACAGTGTTAGACTTGTACATTTTCTCATTATTCCCTGATATAATGACGTTGGAGGTGTGCAATAATAAGATTGTAAACCTAGCCAGTTGATCAAAAACTGTTAAATAACTGCTTTGTGAATGACAGTAGCCAAAACATAATATAGTAAAAGCCACAGCCTCATCCTCTCCTAAACCAGTTGAGTCAATATTAGAATTAAAGCACATTCTGTGCCAATGTTAGAAAAAGAACTGGTTTTAGTAGTTACAGTTTATGAAAGTAAAAGTGTCCAGTGAACATAGTCAAAAATTATAGTTTGCTTTTCTTAGTTTGTTTTTGGTGCCGAGCAATGCTAGGAAAGCTCTCTGCCACCGAGTGACATGCCCAGCTTGATCCCTGCACTTCCCAGAAGCAGGATCTTAGAGAGAAAGAGGTGAGGGCCGAGGAGGAGGAGGCTAGCCCTAGGACAATTAGCTGCACCCATGGCCTCATGGGGAAGACTCTGAGAGGATGTTCCATCTTTGGCTGTAGGCTTATTCCCAAGGTCTTTACCGTGTAGTGACTGAAGAAAGGAGTCCTTCCTCTGCCCTCCCCTCTAGGTTTTCTGATTTACAAGTATTGCTTTGTGAAGAGCTGTATGTGTCTAATGCTTCTTGCCCTAAGAGGTTACCAGTGTGATACCCGCTCTGTCATTTTCATCATTCTGAGAAAACCCCTGTCTGCTTGTCTGAGGTCTGGGATACTAAGACTCTACAGGCAATGTCTCCTGGCTCAGAACTGCCCCCACCCAGTGGCACCTATGGCTTTGTACTTTGTGATTGCTTTCCTGCAATGATGGCCATCTTGAGTAGGTGTGATACATACTATGTGTCTCTCAAAGCCCCCAAACATACTCGCTAGCCTTAACAATCAGTCATGTAAATCCTATAAAGAAGAGGATGAAGTCCTTGTAAGGTTAGTTTGGGAGCAGAAGTCACTGGGGCTCTACATAGGGACCTTCGGGGTCTGGAAAGAGGAGCGGGGGATAGTAAGGTTGGATGAAGTGTGAACTGCAGCAGTTTGGATGCAGGCTCCTGCTGCCTGTGCTGCAGTATGTAAAAGCTGCTCTAATTCGAGTTAAATTTATTCCTAATAATATGCCAAAATGTTCTCATCACAAAAGTCACATAAAATACTCCAGCGTTAGGGAATTGAATGGGTTTCTTTCAAATGAGGCTCAGTTCTCCTGAAGCTGGGCCACGCTGGCTTTTCACAATTTCAGAACAAAACCATCCTGTGGGATTTGACCTTGCATTTTAAAAGCATTGATCGTGAGCTAGATGATTATGTTCCCCTTCTCCAGCTACCAGAATCCCTTTGGTTCTTTGCAGGTATTGTGATTTTTTTTTTTTTTTCTGGGCAACCAGATCTGTGTAAAATGTCCCCAGGGAATCCACACTTAGGCAAGCTCTCTTCCATTCCCCCTTTCCATCACCAAAGAGGCTACAGTGAAGACTGTTAACACTGAAAGGCAAAACCCAGGCTTTTGGGCCAACAAATCTTGCTTTGCAAATAAGGTAAGCATAGCACTGGAGAGGTGGCTCAGTGGGCGGGAGTGCATACTGCTCTTGGAGAGGATCAGAGTTTGGTTCCTAGTACCCAGGTGGGGTAGCACACAACCGCTCCTAACTCCAGATCCTGAAGGTTCTGATGTCTCTGGCCTCCATAGGAATCCGAACTCATGTGCACATACCCCCATGTAGACATGTACAAATATACATAAATGAAAATAATAAGTCACTAAGAAAAGATAGCAAGTGGTAGGCACTATCTGTTTCAATATGTGGCTAGTGCTGTCTGTACTAACAAGTCAAGAGTGTGATTCATTTTGACACATCTCATCTGTTGTGTCTTAAATGTGAAGGTTCCTCGTAGCTCATTGTTTGAGTGCTTGGTCTCTCCATAGTGATGCTGTTTGGAAGGTTGCGGAACCTTTAGGAGACAGAGTCTTTCTGAAAGAAGTAGGTCTGTCTTGAGGTTTGATGGTGCAGCCCTACATCCTGTCCTTTACTTCCCAGCAGTAGATGCAGTGGGGCCAGTTGTCTCCTGCTCCAGCTGCCATGCCTTCTGGTTGTGATAATCTGTGTCCCTTCTTCAACCACAGGCCACAACAACCCTTTCCTTCCTTCCGTTGCTCTTGCCAGGTATTTTTGTCACAGCAATGAGAAAAGTAACTAATATGGCTTCTTTGAACACAGAGTGTCCTGTCTGCTGCTGTGAGGTCTGGAACACTTGGACCCTGCAGCCAGCCCTGGCTCAGCACTGCGTCCTTGCAGGCAGGGCAGCACTGCTAACATACACGTGGGTGTGCCATGTGCTCACAGCAGTCCTGACCACCACTGAGGGGGAACTGAGCCAAATGGTTTCCAAGGAATATTCCAGCTCTTTGATTTGGAGGCCTTCTGAGGCTGTGTGGGCAGGCAAAGCAGTCCTCTTCACCCTCTGTGGTGCTTCCATGCCTAGGGTGCCTTTGAAGCCAGCAGGGAAAGCCATAGGCCAGGAAATCCCTGGGGCTTGGAGAGAAGAAAGCTCTTGGGTTGCTCTAAGGACAGGGCCCTGGGGCCTGGAGGTATCAGCATGTAGGCAAATATTGGCTCTAAAAGAGAGAGAGAGAGAGAGAGAGAGAGAGAGAGAGAGAGAGAGAGAGACTATCAGACTGTAAGCAGGTGTAGCTGAGTCCTGTCTAATTTTGCTCAGCCTTGGAACAAAGAAGGCCCCAGGCCCCTCTAGCTCCACATACTAGAACAGTGCCTAAGTACCACATATTGATGACTTTCCTTCCTTGATTAGGCCAATGCTTGGCCTCTGCAAATATGCAGCTAGACTCAAGAGTGTCCAAACTACAAAAGTAGTTTGTCCATGGACTCTAAGTACACATGAGGCTCATCTTACAAGTCCAGGGAACCCTGTAGGAAGAGAGATAGCAATTCTGACCAGAGTCAACCATCAGTCCTTCCAATTACCCAAGTAGATAGTCCATTTCTTTGAAAAAAACGTGTTTTTCATAGGGAGAAGAAAAGCACTTAGTAGCCAGCACTCAGTTATTTGCAACTGTACATAGACATGGTGTTAAGTGCTTAATTATTCCAGTAATTTAAGCTTCCTGGCAGGTTTGGTGTCTGCATTTGGTCAAAGCACAAACAGAAGCTCCTCCGTAGCGAGGCTTCCTAAGGCTGTAGAGTTGGAGCATTCTGCATCTCAAATTCAAACCCAGATCTTAGATGAGAGTGCTTTTGCCTTCACAGGTGCATCCCTCAAATGCAATAAATGCAGTTGTCAGCCGAGAGCACTTTCTTACCTTTCACAGTTAATGTGACGCAGGATTTCCCACTCTCAGGGCTGTTGCCATTTCAGGCTCAAGAACTGTTTGTTATTGGAGGCTGCCATGGGCATCACAGGATGCTGGTAACAGCATTTCTGGACCCATAACTCACTTGGTTCTGGTAGCAGCCCCTTGATCTCCAACACCACCACTCCATATATATAACAGGTTTAAACATCTTCAGACTTTGCCAAATCCCCATCAGGGGCAAACTTGGCCTTGATGAAGTGAGAATTCATCACATGGCCTGAATGTTCATTTGCCACTAAAGAAAATATACATACAATTTCTTTATTATATTCCTTCTCCCCCCTCTTTCTCTCTCTCTTTCTAAGATTCTGTTACTAATGACTTTTCCCCTCTCCCGGCCTGCCTGGGATCCTGATGTGTATCACTGGGAAACCTTTGGCTTCCTGGCAGCTTCCCAAATCTCCCAGACACCTTCTCTTTGAAGCCTGGAGCTTCCTGGGGAAGTATTAAGAGCCAGCCAGCTATGAAAGTGGTGTGCTTTTCCCTGGGCTAAGTGCTTCTGCTCGGGCAGTAAAATGCCTGACATATGGCATGAAAGCCATGCTGAGAGGCTAACAAGCATGGAGAGGAGGAGGGATAGGCTGTGATGAGCTCAGAAAGTTTACGGACCAGCACCTCTCCTCTCCTAGGAAGAGGTGGGCTCGGCTTCCTTAGGGTACTTGATACCTTTACAGTGCTAGGCTTTGTGTGCACAGGGCAGGTGCTTTGAAACTATCTTATATTGCTCCTTTAGTAAGGTTTCCTGAAGACCCTGACATCTGCTGCTAGGAGACACCCAGCACCGGCTCGTTGACTCTAGGAAGGCATCCTGCCAAAGTCCACCTTCCATTAGGCAAGAGGATACAGGTGATTCAGCAGAGTGGCCCAGCTTCATTCTGTGTGCACAGGCTCCTGAGGGCTGAACCCATCAATTGGGAGGTTCTAGGCAAACAGTTGGCCAGAGTATTGGTCAGTATTGGATGCTGCACAATGGCCGAGTTTAATAATCTCAGGATGCGTAAGGCTAGGAAATGTCACTGATATATTTTTTCCAAAATGTATATTGACTATGAAGTTTCAGAATCATTTCAGCAAGACATCTCCCTCCTGGCTGTCTTGAGCAAGAGGTGTTGATACTGGGGATTTTTTTCAACTCATTTATTATTTTTATTTTATGTGTATTGTATATTGCCTGCATATGTATAAGTGCACAGATGTCATGCAATGCCTGTGGAGTCAGAAGAGGGCATTGGATTCCTTTGGAACAAGAGTTATGGAGGATGGATGTTAGCAGCCATGTGGATACTTGGAACCAAACCAGGGTCCTCTGCAAGAGCAGCTAGTGCTCTTAATCACTGAGGCATCTCTCCAGCCCCAATAGTGGGTATTTTTAAAAATCTAATTTAGTCTATTACTATAATCGTGTGTGTGTGTGTGTGTGTGTGTGTGTGTGTGTGTGTGTGTGTTAGGGCTGACACATGCCATGGAATTCCTGTCAAGGACTTTGGAGACTGAACTCAGATTACCAAACTTGCATGGCAAGTACTTTTACCTGCGGAGCCATCTTACTAGCCCTATAATGTATATTTTTATGGGATTTGTTGTTGTTGTTTCTTGAGCTAGGGTCTCCCTTCGCCCTAGCTGGCCTGGATCTTATAGAGCTCTACTTGCCTCTGCCTCCCAAATGCTGTGATTAAAAGTGTGTGCCAGCACAAACAGCTTACGGGATTTATTTTAAAAACATAAAAATCAATCAGTTAATATGTATTAACTGATTGATAGGCATAGGAACTGTGAAAGGAAATTTCTTTAGAGCCAAATTCAATAGTAAAGTGTTTATAAGTTGTGTAATTAAGCAAAATATATTACTACAGGAAAGCTCTGACATCAGCAATGAATTATTCTGCCTAGGAGATGTTGGCTAGGGGATTCAACCCCCCCCCCCCAATTATAAAGGCCTTTTGCCTATAAGTGGGATATATGCAAGGAGAAAGGCAGTAAGTCCCTGTTGTCGAAGACCTGGTGTGAGCATGAAAAATGTTATGAGACGTCACTTGCTAGCGTACAACTGGCCTCTGAAATGCTAGAGAGCGTTACCAAAGGCCACTACAGCAATACAGCAAAATATTGGTCTCCCTGAGACAAACAAGACTCCTCCGAAAATATCAGCTACACCTCAACAGCCTGGAGATACAGTGCAACAGTGGCAGCCAAGTGTCTATATTATATCCCAAAACTATTTGGCTATTAGCTCTCTCCTTGGAGGAATAACTCACAGCGGATGCCACAAGCTTATGTCCTCTAGTGGTTAGGCGATGTTATAAGCCACAATAAGAACTTGTCACCCTTTATAGAGAAACCACAGTTTGCGGATTAGCATACCATCCAAGCATCTGTGTCTATGCTCACAGCTTAGCTTGACACAATAAGTGGTACTGCTTAAATGCCTGTACATCCAATAGCTTGAGCTTTGTTAGTATGACTGAAAAGGGTATCACTGTGAAAGCTGTCAATCCGTGAAGGGAAACAAACTGAACAGACCGGAGTCCAAAATGACAACTCCAAAGAAATTAGACTGTTTTCTTCTCACCCACTTGTGCCCCTTTCCCAAAGCCCAGGGAACAAACTGCGGAAGAGGAGGCGTGGTAGATTGTAAGGGCTGTGGAGAGATAGGGGTGAATCATGAGACTACAGGAATATAGTCTGGACTCCTGATTGATCAACATGCCTGTGCATACAAGCTTCTCCAACTGGACTATGGGAACCTTGGGTTGTTCAAAATTTGGACATAGATACTTGCAAAATGCACCAATTACCTAATTGTATGACATACTGAGTAACATCAATGTTATCTGCAAACAACTGTGTCATTATATTGTAGAATCCCTTAAAAAAATAAAAAAAAGTAAAAAAAAAAATAAATAAATAAAAACATAAAAATCATCTGAAAAAAATTTTTCCTTCCTTCCTTCCTCCCTCCCTCCCTCTCTCCCTTCCTTCCTTCCTTCCTTCCTTCCTTCCTCTTTTCTCTTCTTTCTTTTCCCTTAAGACAGTCCAAGCTGACCTTGAACATGCTGTTACTGAGGATGATGACCTTGAACTCCTTGGTCCTCTTTCTTCTATTTCCTGAGTGTTGAGATTACAGACATGATCATACCCAGTTTATCCAGTACTGGGGATAAAATCAGGGCCTCATGCATTCTAGGTAAACCAGGGTCTCCCTTAGCTAAGTCTACCAACTTAGCTATGTGCACTTCACCTAGAAAAATTTTTAAAAGTCAAATTCAGTGAACTCTTTCTTCCTCATAAAAGAATATATGGGTATGTCCTGAACTGTAGTTGAAAGTGAGCACCATACATGGGTCTGTGAGCATCCATCCCTCAGCACATACACAATATGAGTATATAGGGCCATCTTATGGGGCTGGAGAGATGGCTCATCTCTTAGCACTGGCTGCCCTTGCAGAGGACCTGGGTTTGTTTCCTAGCATTAATAAATATCTGTAATTTAACTCCAGTCCCAGGGGATCTGACACCCCTTCTCTTTTCCAGCGTTGCACTACATGGGTGCACTTTATACATACAGTCAAAATCCTCATACACATAAAGAAAAATAAAATTTTAAAAATAGTAAATAAATAAATAAATCTTACATCATAGCTTAGTGACTCCCTGCATCTAGGTCATGATGTAGAGAACAGGTGACTGCAGGGCACCAGCTCCAATGCTACCTCCACAGTACAGTCCTTATACCCAAGGAAGGCTCAGGGAACATTTCAGAAGATGCAGTAGAAAGATCGTAGGAAGCAGGAGATTAGGAGGTTCACTGAGAGATAGTGCCTTCTTAGACACCACAGGGAAGCTGCTCCCGTGGACTCTCAGCAATAAGGTTGCCTAAACTAGACCCTACCAGTTGACATGCCAATGTGGTGGTAGGAAATATCACAAGGCCTCACCCCCAGATGAAGAGCTACTGGCAATAAATGGCTTCACAGACAGGAAGAACTTGTCAACTTGGCGCAAACCAAGACATACCTAGAAAGAGAGAATCTCAGTTAAGTAACTTTCTCCATCCAGTTGGCTTATGGACATATCTGAAGGTCATTTTATTGATTGTTGATTGATGGGGATCAACCTAGTCCACTGTTAGGTGGACTTGGGTTATACAAGAAAGGTAGCTGAGCAAGCCAGGGGAAGCAAGCCAGTGAGCAGTGCTCCTCCATGGTCTCTGCTTCAGCCCTGCCTCTAGGTTCCTGCTCTGAGCTCTTGCCCTGAGTTCCTGTCCTGGCTCCCCTTGATGATGGACTGTGATAGGGACATAGAAGCCAAGTAAATGCTTCCTTCGCAAGTTGCTTTTAGTTGGTGTTTATTATAGTAACAGAGAAATCAAACTAGGACAGTGCACAAATGTGTATATATATATATATATGTATACATATGTATATATAATGGCTGTTCAGTGCTAATAGTGAAAACTTGGAAACTCATGTCGATGAACAAGGAATAAATTGTGATGTTGAAATAAGCTGGACAATAAAAAGCTGTTCAAAACATGTTGCTGGGTGAAATAAAACATTATAAAAAACAAGATTGTATATTTTTAAAGTTAAAATAATATACTTGTAAAGCCTTATGTATGCCACTAAAACATAGAAATATCTGGAAAAAAATAAAGAGCAAGTTCCAGTCTGGTTTAATCCTTGGTGGAGTTGGGGTGGGGTGGTAAGCATAGTGGATGCAGGGCAGAGAGGAATGTCTTTTTACTTTTATTTACTTTGTGGAGTTCTGCGTTACTTAGGTTTCAGCAGTGTGTATGTATTGTTTTTATATTTTAAAAATGTATTTTAAACCAATTCCAAAATAGAAAAGGTTCATGTTGCACAAGTAAAATGAGTCAAATCCCACTGTGGAAAAACACATAGGAAGACCCTGGCTCCTGCACTTCACAGATAAGCTCTGCAAGCCCTGGGTCCTTCTTCCTCTTATTGAAACACACAATCAGTAGCACTTCCTCCCACTTTTGTCAAAAGAAGGCTAGACCAAAGATCCCAGAAAAACGTGGTCATGGAGCCGGGGTTGGTGTTACATGCTTTTAATCCCAGCACTCGGGAGGCAGAGGCAGGTGGATCTCTGTGAGTTCAAGGCCAACCTGGTCTACAGAGTGAGTTCCAGGCCAGCTGGGGCTATAGGGAGACCCTGTCTCAAAAAGACAAAAAACAAAAAAAAAAACCAAAAAAAACAAAACAAACAAAAAAAAAAAAACACTTGGTCATTGTTCTGAACACAACAGAGACATTTTTGAAAAATAAAGGGCATGACCAGAAGTGGGGTCTGTGCCCTGGGGTCTGCTGGTTGGGGGGAGATTAGATCAGCTCCATGCACTGCTGGTTGGGGGGAGATTAGATCAGCTCCATGCACTGCTGGTTGGGGGGAGATTAGATCAGCTCCATGCACTGCTGGTTGGGGGGAGATTAGATCAGCTCCATGCACTGCTGGTTGGGGGGAGATTAGATCAGCTCCATGCACTGCTGGTTGGGGGGAAAATAAAAAAAAAACAAAAAAAAAAAGATAGGGGGGAGATTAGATCAGCTCCATGCACTGCTGGTTGGGGGGAGATTAGATCAGCTCCATGCACTGTTTGTGGCATAACTCATTTTTAGTGTCTGCCCTTCCTGGAGTCAGTTACATGATTGAATTCCATGAATCCTCCCAAGGGTTCTGAGAAGAAGAGATTATCACCTCAGTGTCATCAGTGAAAAGACAGGTCTTCAGAAATCACATGCCTGGAGTGTTAGATCCCTGTTTCCCATCTGAGAACTAACTCCTTTATAAAGCTCATGATTTTTCTATCTATGTACTTTCATGGCCAGTGAAGAGTCAATTTCCTTAAATAGAAGGATAGATGAGCTCTGTGTCAATAATGTTAATATTCTCTGCAAATAAGCAAAAACAGTAACAATAGGTATTTAGTGAGCAATTACTAATTCAGACGCTGGGCTAGATTTTACATTTAGAGCATGTTGTGAGGGAGGTATCGCTTCCCCAGTTAATAGCACCTACTAGAAGGGCCCATCTTCACATTCGTGTGTGTGTGTGTGTGTGTGTGTGTGTATGTGTGTGTGTGGTAGAGGTGCACGTGTGTGTGCAGAGGCTAGAGGACACGTTCCTGCTGCACAGCTCTCAGCTTAACTCCCTCGGGACAGCTCTCTCTTTCTGAACCTGGAGCTGGACTAGCCTAGAGATCCTCCAGCCACCACTGCCTCCAGCACTGGCGTTACAGGCAGTCATAGCAATGCCCGGCTTTTTACCTGAATACTAGGGATTCAAACTCGGACCTGATGCTGGCTGGCATTGCCTGCTGAGCCATCTCCCCAACTCCTGATCTTCATGCTTTTAAGGTTTTCTTATCTGCTAGATTTTTAAATTTCTGGAAGGATCACACTATTCCTAATTAATTTCTATATCCCCCAAACTACCTGAAAGGTCTTCTTTTTGGCCCCTGGGGCAATTCTCCTGCCTCAGGTGCTTACTAAATGTGGGTGAATGTCATTGACTTTGGCATGGACCTCAGTGATCTGTGATTTTGATCCTTCCCTTCGTGTGAAGCAGATGAACCGAAGGGCCGGCTGCCATGCTGTCGCTTTACTTCTGTAAGGGGTAGGTACCATCGTATAATAATTTATATAGGTTCAAAATTATGCATTTGTTCATTTTTTGGTCTCTTTATTAGTCAGCTAGGTCATGCTAACTTGACAAACAATATTAGTGGCTCAGTAGAACCCAGTAGTTCTGCAGACAACTTATCTTCCTTAGCAGTGAGTATCCTAATTAGCTTTCTATTGCTGCCATAAGACACTGAGCAAAACCTACTTGAGGAGGAAAGGCTCTGTTTGCCTTACATGTCTCAATCTCCCAGGACAGGAACCTGGAGGCAGGAACTGAGGCAGTGACCATGGAGGAAGGCTGCTTACCAACAACTTGCTTCCTCTGGCTTGCTCATCTATGGTTCTTATGCATCCCAGGTTCATCTGCCCAGGGTTCATAGTAGGCTGGGCCGCCCTCCTGCACCAATCAGCAATTGTACCCACAGACATAGTCACAGGCCAGTCTGAAGGAGGAAATTTATCAATTAAAGTTCCCTCTTCCTAGGGGACTCTAGTTTGTATAAAGTTGACCAAAAAACTAACCAGGACAGTGAGCGAATAGATTATCTTGGTCTTGGCTGTGCTGTGTCCACACACAGCCTCCTTCAGAGTAACCACAAGTGAACCAGGTGCTGGCTCTCTTTTGTGCCAGGTATTGAAGAAACACAGGCTGTTTCTCATCTCAGGGTCCTAGTAGACTACGAAAGAGGTGGAGAAGGGGAGTTCTCTTCCATTAGAGAAGGGAGGAAGCCTGAGCACAGATGGACACCAGAAGGCTTTATTCCAGTGGCATTGGCTCTTTATTGTTAACATGGAGTCAGAATGGATTTGGGTAACGATGAGATTTCTTCATAATGGTTTTATAGAGCTGCAGTTCCATTAGGCCTGTGATATTTATTTGATTTCACATGGTTGGCCATCGTTGATAGTGACATCTCTCCAACTGGGTGACTTGAAGTTCCCCAGCATTGATTACAACACTAGCTATATTTGGTCTTTTCAATTTTTCATTTTTTTTAATGTTTTCCCCTGGGGCCGGAGAGATGGCTCAATGGTTAAGAGAGCTGGCTACTCTTGCAAAGGACCCATGCTTGGTTCCCAGTACAGGATGGTTAACAATCATCTGTAACTCCAGTTCCAGGAGATCTGACACTGTCTTTCGGCCTCCATGGGCACTACATACATGGGGTATACTTACGTACAGGCAGACAAAACATTCATATACATAAATAAAAATAACTAAATTAAAAATATATAAAATGTGTTTCCCCAAACATCCAGAATACTTTAGTTCAGGAAATTGTTCCATTTTTTAAATTATTTAAATTGTGTGTGTGTGTGTATGTTTGTGTGTGTGTGGTGTGGTGTGGTGTGCATGTGTGTGCAATGCTAGAGTTACAGGCTTCTGTGAGTCACCCAACATGGGTGCTGGGGATTGAACTTGGGTCATCTGCAAGAGCAGCAGGACCTCTTAATCACTGAGCCATCTCTCCAGCCCTTTGTTCCATTTTCTTAACACTATCTTAGAAGAAGGCTTACATTCAGTACTTGCTTTTTAAAAGGTTGATGTAAAAATATTTTCCATTAGATTGTTAAAATCCTTCACAATACAATGCTAAGTGAACTTAACAAAATATAGACTATATATAGCACATATATAAACTATATGTGGCACAGCTTCCAATCTCTTGCTGTCTTTCTCTCTCTTTCTTGCTCCTCTCTCCAAACACATGTATACACATATGTGCATGAGCACACATGCACAGACATAGGTGCCTCACTGACACTAATGCATCCAAGTATCAATAGCTATTATTCCTGAGCTTAGCAGTTTTTATTTTCTCCTCTGTAACTTTTCAATTTTTTAATGAGGAGAAAAATATTTACATTTTTTTGTTCCTTAGATATGTTATAATAAAAATATATTTCAGAGCTCAGCCTGGTGGCACACACCCAGGATGCAGAGGTAGGCATATCTCTGTAAGATCAAGCCCAGCCTGTTCTAGTTAGTTCCAGCCCGGCTTGGGCTACACAGGGAGAACCTGTCTCAACCACAATAAAAAGTACATTTCACATATACACAATACATACTTGAACATTTTTGGATGATTCTTATAGAAAAGAATTAGGTGATGCTCATTGCAGGCTATCTGTCTGCCTTGTTTCCTTTTTAAAATCACTTAGAACTTGAAGCAAGTCCTTAAAGAAGGGCATGTAAGGCAGGGAGGGAGGGATATTCCCTTCTGAGAGACGAGGCCATCATTTCTATCACAAAGTCCAATTTAATTAGGGTCAGGCCCCTCCCCACTCTCCCCTCCTGCTCTTCCAGGTTAGCTAATTCCCAGCATTTTCTGATGAATTCTCTCTTTCAATTAAAATCCCTGGGCAGGCAAGTTTGAGCATTTCAGCATCCCTGACCCTAGCTGTCAGCAGCTGTGTCTATTTAATCAGGACCTGTGTTGCTCACTTCTATCAAACAACTTTTTACTTTCCAAAGTCTCAGTAAACTTGGATGGGTGTGAGAGACATTAGTGGAATTTTAATTTCATCATTTGCCACTCAGCAAGTGTAGTAAAGAGGTGGCCTCGGGCTGGTTTGCCAGTGCAGGGATGGTGCGCCTGTCATGAAGGGTCTGATCCCTACCACCTCCTCATCCACAGTGGGGTGCTAGGGGCCAGCAGAAGGTCTGTCACCTCATTCACCTGTTCCCTAGGGATGAATTACATAAATGAGGTTCTGGGACCAGCCAAGTGTGATTCTGATGTGGGCTTTGTTTAAATGCTGATGAGACCAACACCCCAAAGCCTCTGCTCAGGAATGCATCATCATAACAGGCTTCCTGTGACAAGTGGCTCAGTCCCTCCTGCCTCCCTGACTACAGAGTTTCCCTATAGTGGAAGCCATGACATCATTGGTACCAGCCACATGGATGCACCTGCTTTGAGTGTGGTGTGTGTATCTCCACCCATGTGATCACCATACATGGAACTTGAGGATGAACTTGAGGCAAAAAAAATCTTCATTTGAGTAAGATGTGGCAGGAGAAACTGAAGACCTTCACGAGCAACTTCCTTGCTCCGTATACCACTTAAATCAGAATTCAGTTCCTTCCGAGATTCCCATGAAAGAGATTTAGTAACATGTTCAGGAGGGCCATAGCCACTCTGGGGCTTTCTGCCAAGGTATAGGTTTAAAGTGAGACCCCCATGTCTGTGGCATTTGGTCTTTGACCCCTGAGAGTTCCCTATGAACGTTGTGGTATGCTACTCAGATGACACTATGAAGGAAATAAAAGATGTCAAGAAAGCAGACATGGGAGGTAAGCACAGTGGCATGGGTGCTAGAGGTGACAGGAGGATGGCTTAGCAGCCTCACATTTGCATTTGCTGGATCTGCTATGTCTGCAGTGATCTCATCCTTCAGAAAGGAGCTTGGGACTCTTCAGGAACAACATAACCTCGTTAAGGAGAACAGAAGTGTTTGAGAACACCCACAAACAGATGACAGTTCTCTTTGGCAATGGCTGACCTTGGGAAGTTAGAAACATGAGTGCAGTAGCATTTCGATTACCAGACTTCATGTCAAATGATTGCAAAAATCATTAGGAAAGCCTTAAACAGCCTCATGTGCTGTAGCTTGGACAGCCTCATGTGCAGTAGCTTGGACAGCCTCATGTGCAGTAGCTTGGACAGCCTCATGTGCAGTAGCTTAGACAGCCTCATGTGCAGTAGCTAGGACAGAATCATGTGTAGTAGCTTGGGTAGCCTCATGTGCAGTAGCTTGGACAGCCTCATGTGCAGTAGCTTAGACAGCCTCATGTGCAGTAGCTAGGACAGAATCATGTGCAGTAGCTTGGGTAGCCTCATGTGCAGTAGCTTGGACAGCCTCATGTGCAGTAGTTTAGACAGAATCATGTGCAGTAGCTTGGACAGAATCATGTGCAGTAGCTTGGACAGAATCATGTGCAGCAGCTTGGACAGCCTCATGTGCAGTAGTTTAGACAGAATCATGTGCAGTAGCTTGGACAACCTCATGTGCAGTAGCTTGGACAGTCTCCAAGTTCTAACCCTGGATGTGCATTTATCTGAACTCAGCTTTTGAGTCTTGGGGGAATCTCCTCATTTGTGGAGTCGATTGGTTGTTTTTGTATTTCTGGGTGTACCTGTTCATGGTGGGGGGTATGCATGCACATATGTGCATCTTGAATGTCAGTGTCACAGGACCTTTTATATCATTTCTCAGGAGACTTACACATTTTTTTAATTGTGTGTGTGTGTGTGTGTGTGTGTGTACTTGTGTAGTATACTTCTGTCTATGGGGAGATGTGTGTGACCATACACATGGGTGGAGGCCAGAGGTAGGTATTGGGTGTAATGCTCCACCTTATTCCCTTGACCCAGGGTCTCTCACTAACCCGGAGCTAGGCTGGCAGTTAACAAGCCTCAGTGAACTTCCTGTGTCCATCCCTACCCTGCACTGCTATCTTAGTCTGTGGCTATGATCAAACACTGACCAAAAGTAACTTGGAGAAGAAAGGGTTTGTTGCAGCTTACTCTTCCAAATGACAGTTCATCACTGACAGAAGTCAGGGCAGGAACTCAAGGCAGAAACCTGGAGGCAGAAATTGAAGCAGAGACCATGGAAGAACACTGTTTACTGGCTTGCTCTTTTTTTATACCTGCCCAGAGACAGCACCACCTAGGGTGGGCACTCCTGCATCAATTACCAATTAAGAAAATGGCTCACAGACATGGCCACAGGCCCATCCGAAGGAGGAAATTCCTCAACCGAGGTTCCATCTTTCCAGGTGTCACTAATTTATATCATGTTGACCCAAACTAGCCAGCAAACAGGCAAATGAACAGCTTTGGCTTTTGACATGGTGTCTGGGGATTTGAATCCAAGTCCTTCTGATCGAATGGCAGGCACTTTGGCAACAGAGACATTTCCCCAGGCTCCTGTCTTGCTGGAAGCAGCTGCTGTTCATATTTGTGACATGTTTATGTTTTTTGTTTGCAGGCAGTTTGCCTTTATCATCTCATCTGTGGTCTATGATTAATCAGGATGCTGCTCATTTTGTTCAAACCTTTCAATCCTGTGGTATACCTAGTCAACCTTTTTGCTCTCCAGCCAGCAGATGCAGTCATCTGACAATCAGCATTTAACTGAATGTGCTTTACTTTTGTGGTTGGGTTTTACCGTGATGGATCCCCAGCCTTTTCTTCCTTTAACACTCAACATCTATCGCTGAAGAACAGTGAAACTAGAATGACAGGTTCAAGCAACTTGGCTTTGAAATGGCTGTGCTTACTGCTTGTTCAGGGTGGATCACCTCTGTGACATAGCATTCACATGTGTAAAATGTGGGTGATGACAGTACATAGCATGGAGGGATATAGTGTCTAATAAGAGAGGTGATAATAGTTAGCTATTATATAGTTAACTCTCAAATATGTGAAGAAAATATAACTATAAATATATAAGAAAATATAATGACTGCCTCTCAAATACGTGTGCGTTTCACACATGTTTATCCTGTCTGCCTGAATTACTTTTCCTTCAGACTCCCAAATTGCCAGTTAATTCCTTTAAGATTTTACTCAGGAGTTTCAATCTCAATGAAAATTCGGCTTTACCTGTTGATAAAAACCTTAATTGAATGTTTGCAAATTCATACAATGTATTTTGATCACATTTAGATCTCCTCACCTGTCTGCCCCCCTCAATTACCCCCATTCAATTTTATGCATTAAATTCTATTATAATGTACACACACACACACACACACACACACACACACACACATGGGTGTGGGTCCATCCACCTTATGCAGCAGCTGTCTACAACTGGCCAGTGTAAAGAGGACAAGAGGCTGCAGAGAGCCTAACTCCAAATAGAACACCCCTATCAAACTCCTGCCGCCCAAGTCTCAGGGATCATTGTGGAAGATGGGGCAGAAAGATTTAAGAGCTAGCAACGGTGATATCAGGTACAAGTCCCACATGAGCACAAGCTGGAAATCTTGACCTTTTATAACTTTCCACCTCCCTAACACTGTTCTATTACGTCTTTATCTAATCAAGTGGGTATTTCTTTTTATCTGACTCATTGCCAACCCCCCCATTAGAAGACCTTAAAACCAAAACATTGCGTGTACTGGCTTTATTCCTAACACCTAGGGATGATATAAATATTTGTTAAATTAATGTACTGTGACTAACATACCTCAGCATTTAATAAATACCTAAAAAGCATCCTCTCATGACTGGGAGATCTCATCCCGCCATCTCTCTAAAACCTCGTAGCTGAGTAGCTGAATTTAACAGATAAACATTTTTCTGCATTGCCTCGGAAATCCCCCTCTGCCAGTCTCTTTCTTCCTTCATTAAATCTCATTTTTATGATAGCATTATCTTTCCTTTTTGATCTGCTATCTTGTTCTCTGATTATTGCACGCGAGTTAATTCCATCTGCCTGACTACCTTTGCAAACTTCTTGTTAGTAGGAACAAATGGCTCCTTTCCCCATGTTCTTCAGCATAGATCTATGAGCCCAGTGCATGTTCCATGGCTGCTGAAGCCGCCTAGGTCTGTACTAAGGACATGCTGTGTGAATACAACATTCATTAACTAGAGGCCCTATGGCCAGCTGAATGGAGGGAAGGAGACACCGGCATGGACGCGACCCCGCAGGAGTGAGCCGAGGGAAGGAGACACCAGCTTGGACGCGACCCCGCAGGAGTGAGCCGAGGGACGGAGACACCGGCTTGGACGCGACCCCGCAGGAGTGAGCCGAGGGAAGGAGACACCGGCTTGGACGCGACCCCGCAGGAGTGAGCGAGTTGCCTGTTCCCATCATTGCTCAGCGCCTGCCCCACTGCATGGTGCTGGAGCAGCACTGGCCTTCCTATCATGCCCAATATTTTACAGTGAAAAAAAGTTCAAATATCAGAGAAGTTTAAAGAACTTTATAGTAAACCCCCATGTACTCATCAACTAGATTACAGCATTGCAGTTTAAATTTAATTGCTTTTTCACTTTTCCATTCATCTCCCCTTTTCTGTATTAATCCATCTTGAATTCTGGTGCATTTCTAAGTAAAATGAAGACAGCAGTACATTCTCCTCTGATCACACTAAGCGTGTGCTGAATTAAGAGTTCCATATTGCAGTTACCATTCTGATTTGCTTTTCTAATATAGGATTCTTTGGGTTCTTCTAGAGCATCATGTAAATGGAAATATGCAGTGGGTACTCTCTTCTGCAGAAGGTTCATGAACCCCATTGTGTTCCCACGGTCCATCCATGTTAGTATGTGCTGATTCCTTTTGTCAATGAATAAGAGTAGCATTCTATGATGTGGCCGCACCACAGCCCCTTTGTCGTTCCTCCATTTGGTGGGTGTGATCAGCAGAGCTGCTGCTCATGTGTATTTATATATGAAGGGTATTATCTTTTGCATCTTGCATAAATACTTCTAGGACAGAGAACACAATGATTCTTTTCCTCCCCAAACATGACAAGCTTTTCCATCTTATATAGCATTTGCAGCAGCTCTTTCTTTTGTCTAGACGTGATGCTGATCTCTGTGTGTGAAAGTTTACCCTTTACCATCATGCAACCACCTCTTTCATGTTTTTCAGACCTCAGCCTTTCCTGGCCACCTAATCACATTGTCATTCTTTATAATATGGTTTTATTTTAATTTTCTGCACAACATTTTTGCCATCTGACCATTCGATCTCCCTTCACGATGATGTAACCCAGGGATGCATTTTGTCTCTTCTCCTATTATTCCATACTCTAAAGAGCCTTACAATACTCTACTTTTAAACAGTTGAACTATATAGTTAAAAATAGCATGATCTGTACTAGGTACACAGTGAATATTTGATAAAGTATCAGGTATAAGAATGGGTACATGAAAGCTGGAATCACTGAACCTCAACCATCTTATTCATTCTTGTGTCCTTAATACCGGCACTCACGAACTGCTCATTGGATATCTGATAGATGAATAATTGCTAACAGCTTATTGATGGGTCAGAAAGTCTTTTAAAATGCAGTTCTTGAAAATGTCTTCTTTCCTGTCTTGGTATATTCATATTCAGTACCTGTATAGTAATGGGTCATGGCTGGGATGATCTGTTGCTTGATACCCAGGAAGAAAATATTTGAGGCAAACTTGAAACACTTGTGAACTTATACAGACTTAAATGAGTGATGTCTTTCATTTATCTTCCTTTTAGTGGTACTAAATGTGTTTCTCCAAACTTGGCTTCTAGGGGTCTTTCTAGTTGGGAGGTAAGAGTGAAGGATGACATACTTACCTTTCAGTGGTTAATACACACAGTGGGGTCCACAATTGGACAGAGCTTTCTTGTCTTGCTCATGGATTGCTATCCTGGATACCTGCTTGCAGCCACAGAACAGGGGTATCTGAAATTCAAGATCCTGGAGATATCTATGCCTAGGCCTTTCCTTTCTCAACCTAGCTGACTTTGCCCCCAGGAGGGTCTTCTAATGATTGAGAAGGGGGTCTTAGATAGTCTAATGGATAATTAGATAGCCTATCTTAGATAGGCTCATGGAATAGACGACCAGTGAGGACTCTGGACAATAACTTCTCAGAATCAGCTCCACTTTGGGTTAATTGTTAATATGCATGCCTCATATTATAAACATAGGCATTTAAAAGGCAAGGTAAAAATTATAATTGAAAAAAAATTATAATTGAACCCCTCTAAGGCTCAGGGCACATCAACCAATGAAGAGAGGTCAGAAAGAGGGTCATTAAGAGCCAGAAGAGGCATTGTGCAATGCTCCTTTCAGGCTGACCTGGCTTAGACATTCCAGAGCTCACAGCAGTCATGATTCAGTGCACAAGACCTATACAAGACTGAGCCCAGGGACCTTCCATCATCGAGTCAGGAGAGGTTTACAAGGCCCCACCTGAGGATTTATGCGTAGTTAATGTTTGCTGGGGAAGGGAGAAAGACATCGTCTTCAGTGATAAAGCCACTGGTAAGGTTCCTATGTCCCTGTAAACAACCTCCGTAACACTCGCTAGGTCACAAAACAAACAAACAAATGGACAATGAAAAAGCCAGTGAAGTAAGGGACTTGTTGGGACAAAGAAAGGAATCAACAGGGTTGAAAAGGAGACAAGAGATGGTAATTGGGCTTAAATATGACTAAAATAGATCACATACATGCATGATGAAGCCATCATGAAACTCATTATCATGTTCAATTCATATATGTAGGAAGATCCAGTCTGAATTGGGGGCTAGTTCTCAGCTAGCACCCCTCAGGGCACCACATGGCTGAGTGTCAGGGGATTTCTCTGACCCTGCCCCAAGGAGGAGCAAACAGCGTGGCCTAGCTGGGTGATGCTGGGTGGGGCAACGGTGTGCAGTGGCATGGAATTGGGGGGCCTGTGATTGGCTCTGGGAATTGACGTCATTTGGTTTATAAAAGCAGGCTGTAGCAAGCAATAAATCGAAAAACAAAATTCCTGGCTGTCATTTTTTAAATTTTTTGCATCCATTCAGGCCAAAGCACTCCTGCATTTTGTTCGGGTGGCCAGAGGTCCCAGTGTGGACCACAAATCTGGGTAGCTGGTGTTGTGAGTAGACATAGGCTGAAGATAGGCCAATAGCCATCAGCCTGAAATTCCTGTCTCTAGGCAGGTGGGAAGTCATGGCCAAGAGTGGAAATGTGTCTCTTTGTTCCAGGCTAAGAGTCTGCATTGGAAAGTACCTCTCAGGCCGGGCTGTGGAGGTAGCTGGCTCATCTCTGTGCTGAGAGGTCAGCTCCCTACAGTGGCTACAGACAGGTGCTGTGTTTCCCTTCCCTTAGCAGGGCTGTGTGGTACCTGTTAGGTACAAAAGAAAGCTTCTCACACATATATTTTAATATAATATTAAAAATGAAAACTATATTTCAACTTGTGCACAGCCCCAAGTCAATGCTCAATCCTTCATTCTTTGTTTTCTACCTCATTCCCAGAAGAGGAGACATATTTAGAAGTAAACTCAAATGACCATCTTCCATCATGCTTTCCTGTCTCAGCTCAACATTGGCTTCTCTTCATAGGAAAAGGCTCACATTCATTTATCAAGGCCATGCTCAGTGCCCAAGGTGAAGAAAACCATGCCTGGTAATTTCCTTGGTGGAAAAGAGAAATATATACGTACATGATTCTGGTCACAGATGCCACCATTTCTCAAGAAAATGCAAATTGCTATCAGGAAACAGCACTCTCGTTACGCCACTTTCCTCATCCTCAAAAAAGAAAGAAAAATCGTCCTCTGCTGCACAAGATGATAGTCACACCATGGACATTCACACCGTGCCAAGTCTCTGCCAAATGTGAACTTAACTGGTATCAGTATGGATCCTGGAAACTGCATACACACACACACACACACACACACACACACACATACACACACACACTCACACATGTATCTTATATAGCCTCTACTCCCCCACCCCCCAGGTTAGTCCTTTCACTTTTATTCACATAAACAAAGAAAATGAAGTAAATTTCATAGGATTATTTGATCAGCAATGTATAGCTTCCAGATAACAGAGGAAGGGCTGATGAAATGGAATAAATATTTAGGAACATTCTAGCTGTATAGACCAATCCATGCAGTGGGGAGGAGAGGAGATTGTTTGAAGAGAATCTGATCTGCAAAATTTGTTTCTGTGTTTAGGATTAACAGTAGCTGTTGGGATGTCTGAATATTTTACTCCTAAGTCATCTTCCCCTTCCACTCTTGGATGAAAACAAATTTTAACATTGTCTTAGTTTCTTTACTGTTTCTTGATAAAATACTCTGACATAAGCAACTTCAGGGAGAAGGGTTTAGTTTGGCTCAGAGTTCTAGAAAGATCCAGTCCATCATGGTGGGGATGAGCAGGCAGAGAAGATGTGGAAGCAGAAGCAGGAGGCTGGATGGTCACATGGAAGCTGCACTCAGGAACCAGGTGGTGAACCAGAGTGGGACTGGACTAAAGCATCAAGGTCCACCCCCAGTCACCCACCCTCTCTCCAGCGGGACTCTACTTCTTTTAAAAATATTCTAGGGCTGGAGAGATGGCCTAGCGGTTAAGAGCACCGACCGCTCTTACAGAGGACCCGGGTTCGATCCCCAGCACCCACATGGCGGCCGAGAACCGTCTGAATCTCCAATTCCAGGAGAACTCCAGTTCCAGGGGAATCCGACACCCTCTTCTGACCTCCGCGGCATTGCACAACACGGGTGCACAAACCTGCATGAAGACAGTACATTCATACACATACAGAAATAAATAAAATTAATAAAAAATTTTTTTTAAATATTCTATTTATTATTTTTATTTTTTATGTGTATGAGTGTACTACACACATGTGTATAAGTGCATCCATGCTGTGCAGTGCCCAAGGAGGTCAGAAGAGGGCATTGGATTCTCTGGAACTGGAGTTATGGACAGTTGTTAGCTGCCATGTGGGTGCTGGGAATTAAATCCAGACCCTCAGGAAGAGCAGCCAGTGCTCCTAACTGCTGAGCCCAGAGATTCCACTTCTTTTTTTAAATAATTTAAACAATTTTTAAATTTATTTTTATGTGTATGAATGTACTGTCTGCATGTAGGTTTGTGCACCCGTGTCGTGCAATGCCACAGAGGTCAGAAGAGGGTGTTGGATTCCCCTGGAACTGGAGTTCTCCTGGAATTGGAGTTACAGACAGTTCTCAGCTGCCATGTGGGTGCTGGGTATCAAACCCAGGTCCTCTGCAAGAGCAGTCGGTGCTCTTAACCGCTAGGCTATCTCTCCAGCCCCAAGATTCCACTTCTTAAAGGTTTCACAACCTTCCCAAACAGCACCACTAGCTGGGACCAAGTGTTTAAATGCTTCAAATAGCTGAGCCTAATGGGGACATTTCACATTCAAACCCACCAAATACTCTTGGAAACACACACACACACACACACACACACACACACACACACACTTCAGGCAGATGAATTAAAAAGTTAGAGGGACGCTAGAATCCCATTTCCTTATATAGAAATGGGTTGCATCAAAACCACGATGAAGAGGTTCTTATCAAGCCTCTGTGTAGCCAGGTTATTTTCACCACATCAACATTTAGGTCTCCGTAATTTGTTGTACATTTTGTAATGTCTGAGAGATGTTGCTGCAAAGTTTCTAATCCCGAAATTTAGGCTTTTCCATTTTGAGCTAGGAAGAGACTGTTTTGAAGCATGTAGCCATTCCCTTCTTTATCCTCTCCTAACTTTAACCCAGATCCTGACTTGCAGGCTGTCAGTGAGATCCCAAGAGGCTGGGGATTCCCCAGTAACTTTTACATCTAGGGAAAGCTGCACCCAATAGTAAGCCCTCAAGCAGCTCTGAGCATCTCACATCTGGGCTCTGCAAGCAGATGGTAGCTGGGCTGAAAAGCAATGATTAAAGTGCCAGACTGCACTAAAACCTCTCCCTACTGCTGTTCCAGGTGTGGTGAGCCTAGCATTTTCTTTGGGACCTACCTATAGACTCTCCCTCCTCTCCCCTCTCTAGCTAATTCCTCCCTTGTGCTCTGATGTTATTATTGAGATTCCCTCTTTAGCCAGCACTTTCTCTGCCTTCACCATGTGACAATTCCTTTCCCTCCTACTTGTTGACTTTTTCATCTCCAGCCTCTCTGCCTTCCCGCCCGAGTTCACCCTATTTTTAATGGAATTTCTCCTCGACTTCTCTTCAGTCTCCTCCTACTCTCTGTGTTCTTCCACAATCTCTCAGCTATAAATAACCAAAGCATCCAACCTTTTGCTCTCATGGAGAAATGAATAATTAAAACTCCAAAGGAAGACACATGGATTAAATCAAGCACTTAATTTCTTCCAAACACAGCATTTTATGGTGTCCTCTGCAAATGAATGAGTCATAGCCAATTACTTCAAGAGAGAAGAAAGTTGAGGTTAGGTTTGATCAACAACATATTAAAAAAAGAAAAGAATGTACTAGAAAATGTGAGATATCAGACAGGAAGGATGCTTCCAAATTCTGCAGAGTGAACCATGGAATCCTAACTGTGACGCATGTGACTGTCACAGTCCACTGACCAGTGGTGCTATTTCTTCATAATGTTTCTTTTCCAAATTGATATACTGCAAATTCTGAGTGCTAACTTGTTAAACGTGCAGTTTTTCTGTTAGAAATAAACTGGTTAAGGTCCGAGATGTCTCAGTTAGTAAAGTCCCTGGCACACAAGTGTGGGTGTACCTTAGTTCAGATGCCCAGCACTCACATAAAAAAGTCAGATGCTAGGGCCTGTGTTTATAATTCCAGCCCTGTGGAGCAGAGACCGGCCACTTCCTGGGTCTCACCAGCCACTCCGCCTAGCTGAACTGCTGAGCTCCAGTCAATAACAGAGACTTTCTCAAAAAATAAGGTAGAGGACTGGCAAGATGCCCCGCTAGTGAGGGCTTATGACCAAACCTGACCGCCTGAGTTTGATCCCTGGGGTCTACACTGTAGAAGGAGAGAACCAACTCCCAAAGATTGGCATCTGACGTCCATATATGTGTCACGACACACTGTATGCTCACAGGCAAATAAATGCATAATATTTAAAAGAAATGTTAAATTTGAACAAAAAACCAAAGAAAACATCAAATTAGTTTGAAAATAAATAAGGTAGAAAACTAACAAGGAAGAAACTTGATCATGGGCTTTGGCCTCAACAGGCATGTCCAGAAACATGCGTGTGGCCCTACGTGGACCCTTGTACACACACATGAACCTGTAAAACAGGAAGAGCCTCCCCTAGAGTGTTCTTAGACTCATTCATAAAAGAATTTAAGAATGGACCTAATGGAAGCTTTAGAATGATTTCATTAGAATTTTAAAGAAAAATACCCAGGGCAGGTGAGGTGTGAATCCTGGGAATCCTGGGAATCATGGGAATCCTGGCAGCTGCCTGAGGAGGGGAATGGAGGGGAGAAGGCAAAAGCCAGGAGGCCATGCAGGCTTAGAGCAGCCAGACACATGGTGGGCAGAAGGGAACTTTGAGAAAAGGAATTCAAGATTCTAGGGCAGCCCAAAGCATTGAAGAAAGCACGTTTAGAGAAGGGATATGAAGAAGAAAAGCAGAGATTATGCTTTTCTGAAGAATTCAGAAAAGTGGGCAGACTTACAGAGACCTACCTGTCTGTAGCCTGTACAGAAGCACTGAACAGAAGCCAGGACTCCAGGTAGGAAACGCTCACTATCTTAACACACTAGATATTCTGCCCATCTATTTAGCATGACTTAAGGTGAACCCAGCTTCCCAGGGGTGGTCCCATGCCCAGATGATTGACCAGTGAAACTAAAAAGGTGGATCTTTCAACAAGATAGACTAGAGATTCTATAGTGTTTGCCAGGTAATGACATTATGGGGCGATTTGCTAGTCTAACACTTGCACATACAATACAGACACAGACACCCAAGAGTTTGAGTGATAAACTGGAGAACTGAGATTCTCTCACAGACTGTATGTAGAGAATGGATTTTCTGAGGCACTGAAACTGTACTTCATGCAGAAAATGTCTCAGGGATGGCTGTTGTGCAGAACAGTGGGGAGGTTCAGAGATTCCCAGGATACCAAGCTGATGGGCACTGGCTAAGTGCTTTATGCTGGCTCTTTCTCATTTCAGAAGTTCTTCTCAGGCTGATTGTCTTCTAAAGTCTCCTATCTAGAGTTCTGGTATCTTCTCTGTTGCTGACACATCTTGCTTAGGTAGTAGCCAAAAAAGTTCAGGAGTCAGGATGTGCTGTGTCGTGGTCTGACCTGCTGTTTGTGAATGAATTTTCTGGAGGAAAGTGAAGAAACATTTTCCACCTGGGTGAGGTCCATAGAACCTTAGAAAGCAAAAGGCTAGAACCAGGAAGTGTATCAGTTAGAGACATGAGAGGAGAGCAGGGCTTGAAGCCTAAGTAAGCAAACATACGCAGAGACTTAAATACTGGTCATTTTGCAGAAATTCTTATGGTCTGGCCTCAAATATGCTGCAACCAGTGCAGTAGCTATGGGGTGTGTGTGCTGGGGGCGGGGACGGCCTCCTTCAGACAACAATGAGACATACAAATTCCATCTGGGAGGAGATTACTGTGAGGTGAAATTTAAGGAGGCATAACATCTTTAACAATAGAATAGAACCAAAAAAAATGGTAATGCATTTTTCTTACAAATTATTGATCAGTCTGTGCATTTGGTTAACAGTATCTTGTCTTCTTTAACATTAACTGCTTTAATATACAAAAGACAATTTCATTATAGGAAAGTTTTTTTTTTTTTGAAAATCTGATTTATCTCCCTCAACTCTCAGTAAATATGTTACTATAAAAATTTAGGCCCTTGGGGGAGAGCCTGTGCTAATGAAGCTAATTACTTGATTTAACTTATTCAAACCTTACAAATGGCTTTGGGGTCTGCTTCTGGGCTTCTCCCAAAGACATAATCAGACTTTTAAATCAATTTAATTAGTTTCCTTGGCCTGCCTGCACTTTCATGCCTCAAGGAAGGGAAAGTCTGCATAGCAGTACTTTGTAGGTGAGCTCGCAGCTCGCAGGCTCAGCAGGTCTCTGATTCCTAGGGGCATCAGCACTGAATGCCTGGTAAGTCTTGTTAAAATGCAGATTCTGGTTTAGCAGCAGAGAAAACTTTACTTTGCAAACTATAATCTCCTCACACTTGAAATTCGGAGTATTGTTAATGTTTTCATGTCTGGTTATATTTTACCAAAAAAATATAACCACAGACTTATGAATATTTTTAGTCGTAATTATCTTGAATCAACAGAACATTAAACCTTTCTGTTTACAAAAATCTGTAACTCCGGTTTCATAGTATTTTTTCTTTTTTCTTTTCTTTTCTTTTTTCACAAAACAATCCCAGAACAAGACAAAATAACAGTGACAAAACAAAGAGAAAAAAAAAGGAGGGGGGTCCATTTCTTTTCTGGTGAAGTAAAGAATGAATTATGAGGCTTGGTATATAATTATTTTTTCTCTTTCCCCCACTTTTTTTTCTTACTCTTTTGGTGCTACCAGCAGGATAACTGTGTACTGGCTGGTCCAGGAAGCCTTGAGTTCTCAGCTGAGAAAGGGTCTGGTTAATTTTTTTGGGGGGGGTAGGGGTCTCATCCCTAAACTGCCTAGTCAATTTCTAGCTCCTGCTTAGTTATGTTACCTTCTGAAAAGGGTCACCATAACTGCCAGAAGGGATTCAGGACACCAACATCTCTGACTTCTTCAAACTGAAAGGGACATTAGGTGTGGCAACTGGAGTATCCCCAATTCAGAGTGTCAATCTAAAGGACCTCCAAAAGGATAACTAAAGAGAAGGGAAAAGTCCTTGATTAGTGTCTGTGAAAGTGAAGTGAAGGCAGGAGTAGTTAGGTACATGATCTAGGCAGGGGACCAAGAGAAGTTAGAACAGGGTGAATTCCAATGTCTGACTTAAAAGTCCATTAGAATGTCTTGACAAGAGGTTTCAAAGCATCCATTTATTAGGTTTCTCCTTCTGTTCATTTAGCCATGATGTCTGGACTCAGGATCTGCTTCCCAGGTGTTTTAATAGTTTCCTCTTAGATAGTTGCTAGAAAGAAAGAGGAAATTTTATTATTGAGCATTAATTGACAACAACAGTGGACTTGTCCTTTGGCTGCAGGTGACCCTTCATTATTAATCAAGGCCAAGATCTAAGGTTTTGTCCCTATTTATGACAATTTCATATAAGTTTAAGCCTAATATCTGGAGGTGCAATTTTTCCAGCTTTAAAAGAAATATATTGACTATATTTTGGTTATACATTCCTTTTGGGTGTTCATACAATTAGCCCAGATTAACCAAACTTTATTTTCTCAAGGTCAGTTGAGGTTCTGGTCTTCAGGGGGCGCTTGGGTTTTTTTGAGGTGGGGAGTGCCTGGCTCCTTGTGTCCATTCTTAACCAGTTCCATCTACCAAGGACAAGGTCAGGTCTTGTTAGACCAGGCTTCCCTTTGGAACTCGAGGCAACTTTCCTGTATGTTGACCTTCCTCTTTAATAGACTGGACACTGGGTGGAGTTCTGTTAGTGGATCTCCAAGACCTCCCAGCACAGGAAGCCTAGTGAATCATAATTACAGAACAATTTAAGGGATGGCCTCCGGACAAAATCCTCTGGGACTAATTGACCTCAGAAGGCAAGGAACAAAATTGACCCTTAAATCCCTTGGCTGAATTGGTATGGGTATTAAGTGTGGGCATTAAAGCATCCAAAAAGTAAAGCTACACCAATCTGATACTTTTAATTACTATATCGTATTAGATAAAACTTGAAAAAAAACCCTAAGAAGCCTTGCATAAACAAACATTGACTGGAAGAGATTTAACAAGATAGGATAAGCAGGCAAACCCAATGAGAAAGATTTAAACAGTTTTAGGAGTATCTTAAATGTAAACGGTTTACTCTTTACTTTCCCAAACCCCATATCCTGGTTTGTAATTTTTCAATAACAGGAAACATACCTATTGACTGGAATTAAGCTGATAACTTTTACTAAGTGTGTCCAAACTATCTCCTTCTGGGCTGCATGCCGCTGGGTCAGGGAAGTGAACCCAGCTTTTCTTTAATCGAATTATCTTGAAATTGGCAGAATAGATATCAAAAGTAACACTTGCATAATAGACAGAGACAAAGAATATCTTTCAGTAGTCAGAGGTAACCCATTACTTGTCTATGCCCCTTTAATCCAAATCTACAACTGGAAGTCCAGTACAATCCAGGAATGAACCAAGAACCAACCACAACCCTGGATAGGTATAATCCCATTTAGACAATTAGTAAACTAGCTTTAGTGTTTATGCTATTCCACTCTTGAAAAATTAAACCACTTCATTCCAGTACAAGTATCTTATTTGCATCTAAACTCTGCAATATTTATACCCATCCAGAAGAATGGGGCAGTCCCTCCAAACAAATCACCACAAATTTACAACCTTAAAGTGAACCATATCTCCACACAAAAGACAACCAAAGGCCTTGAATTCTATTTTATTTAGTATTAACACAGCAATTCCTCCTTCTTTCTCAGTGCCATTTACTTGTATTATTATTTTTTTACCCTCCTTTACCTTGGGATAATGTCTATCTTTAAAGGTTAGGTAAATTTCTTGGAGGCAAGAAAAAAAGATGGGTTTTGTTTCTTTTTTAATTTTTTATTTATTTTTTATGTGTATGAATGTACTGTCTACATGTAGGTTTGTGCAATGCCATGGAGGTCGGAAGAGGGTGTTGGATTCCCCTGGAAGTGGAGTTAAAGAC
The DNA here is from genome assembly GCA_009823505.1 of Rhizomys pruinosus. NCBI lineage: Eukaryota > Metazoa > Chordata > Mammalia > Rodentia > Spalacidae > Rhizomys > Rhizomys pruinosus. Next base: position 4,072,350 of record VZQC01011925.1, on the reverse strand, counting down.
GGTTCTCAGCTGCCATGTGGATGCCGGGATCAAACCCGTGTCCTCTGCAAAAGCAGTTGGAGCTCTTAACCCTAGGCCATCTCTCCAGCCCGGATTTGTTTCTTAATCCATTCTACTGGTCAATCTCTTAATTGGAGAATTCAGTCCAGTAATATCTAAAACTGTTGTTGAAAGAATTAAAGTGCTTCCAATCATTTTGATTTCTAATATATTCTTACCCTAGGTTTTTATTTCCATAGTGGAAGAAGTGGTAGTATCATTTACTTTTTGGTGTTGATTGGTTATACTCATCTCTGCCCTCTGCTCTTTGTATTGCTTGAAGTATTCTCTTCAGGGATGGCTTATTGGAGAGGAATTCTTTCAACTTATTTATATAATAGAACATTTTCCTTCAATTATAATAGACATTTTTTTCTGGATAAAGTTCTCTGGGTTGACATCTATAGTTTTTGAGAACTGGGAATATATTAGACCAAGGTCTTCTGGTTTTCATCATCTGCATTGAGAAATCAGCTGTTAATTCTGATAGGTTTTCCTTTTTAGGTAAATTGTTTTTCTTTTGCAGCCCTCAGTATCCTTTCTTTGCTTTGAACATCTAATCATTAACGATGTTGAACACTTTTTAAGATGTTTCTCAACCATTTCTAATTCCTCACTTGTGAAGTCTCTGTTCATCTCTTTGCTCCATCTTTTGAGTGGTCATTTGTTTTCTTCTTTGTTTTTTGAGTAGTTTATATATTCAGAAAATCAATGTTTTGTCAGATGTATCTGAGGTGAAGGTTTCCTCCCACTCTGTGGGTTTTCTCTTCACTTCTTTGATTGTTTCTTTTGATGTACTGGAGCTTTTGAGTTTAATGAGGTCCCATTTGTCAGTTGTGGATCTTATTTCTTGTGCAGCTACTGTCTGATTTAGGAAGTCTTTTCCTATGCCTATGTCTTGTAGTCTGCTGCCAACTTTTTCTTCTATCGCCTTCAGAGTTTAGGGTTACATGAGGTATTGATTCCATTTGGAGTTGATTTGTAACAGGGTGAGAGGGTAGAGGTTTAATTTTCATCTTCTTCTCAAGTGGTGTCAGTTTTGCCAACCACTTGCTGAAGATGCTGTCTTTTCTCCACTGTGTCTTCTTGGTCCCTTGTCAAATATTAGATGCTGAAATTGTTTGCTCAAATTTGGATCTAGTTTTCATTGATCAAAGGTCTGTTTTTGTCCAGTACAAGCTGTTTTATACTATACCCCTATATATAGATTTGAAGTCTGGTATAGAGATCCCCCCTATTGCTCTTTTCATCAGGGTCTCTTGGTTATTTGGGATCTTTTGTTTTTTCATATGAAATTAAGGATTTTTTCCAAGCTGTCAAGAAACTCTTGGGATTCTACTTGGGATTGCATTAATCTGACAAAGTTGGTAGAATGGACATTTTTGCTATATTAACTTTTCCAATCCATAAGCATGGGAGGTTTTTCCATCTTTCTGATGTCATCTCAATTTCCTTCTTCAGGCTTTAAAATTTTTTTGTAGAGATCTTTGGTGTCTTTGGTTAGTTTTGTTTCTAGTATTTTATTGGTTTTGAGGCTATGTGAGTGGAAGGTCTTTGATTCCTTCTTCAGTTGCTTGTTTTGGTGTAAGAAAGGCTACTGATTTTTCTAGATTAATTTTGTATCCTGCCACTTTACAAAGCTCTTAATCGTTTAGGAGTTTTCCTGGTGGAGTTTTTAGCATCCCTTTAAGACACATATAATCATCACAAAAAGGGATAGCTTGACTTCTCTTTTCCAATTAATACTCCTTTAAATTCCTTTTCTTGCCTTATTGTCCTAGCAAGTTTTCAAACACTAATATGAGAGGAGTGGTGACAGGGGCAGCCTGCGAGTTCCTACCTCTAGGGAATGTTCTGTGTTCCCCATTTAGAATGATATTGGCTGTGGGTTTCCTGTATATGGCTTTGATTAATGTGAAATGCCCTCCAACCAATTCCTTTAGGACTTTAACATGAAGAGTGCTGGATTTTTTCAAAGGCTTTTCAGCATCAATTGAATGATGGTGGGTTTTTTCTTTAAGTTCATTTATATGTTTTATGATTTATTGATTTTTGTATGTTGAACCATCCCTGCAACTGGTATGAATCAACTTGTCATGATGGATCATCTTTTTGATGGCTCTGTATGCAGTTTGCAAGTATTTGTGAGAATTTTTGCATCTGTGTTCATTAATGAGATGGGTCTATAGTTCTCCTTTTTGGTTGTATCTTTGCCTGGTTTGGGTATTAGAGTGATGCTGGTTTCACAGAAGGAATTTGGGAGATTTCCCTCTGCTTGTATCCTTCTGAACAATTTGAATAATAATAGTTGTAAGTCTTTTTGAAATGTTTTATAGAATTCTGCTGTGAAACTATCTGGGCCTGGGCTTCTTTTAGTTGGGAGGTTTCTTATTACATCTTCAATTTCTTCATATTTTATGGGTCTGTTTAAGCTGTCGATCTCTTATCTTGAACAGAGTGTGGTCTGGTTGATCTTTGTCTCAGTCTTGGTTCTGCATAGGAGTTAAAGAAGTGCTTGCTTCAGGGAAGAAATTGGTTTCCATGAGAAGATCCCTTAGCTTGGGGGTAATCTCATCATGGGGTGATCTGTCTGGCAGGATCTGTACTTGGAATCCCAGGTAATATCAGATTTAGGTTTAGGGCAATGACTGGGGACTTGCAGCAGCTTTGGAGGCAGGGCCTGGAACAGGATGTAGTAAATCTGACAGGTAGATGTGTCAGCTCTTAGTTTTGAGCCTTCAGCCTTGAAGAGAGATGAGATAGTTCAGGTGTCACCAATTTTAGACAGACACTCTTTGCCTGATAACATGTGTAGATGCTAAGCAGGTGAGTGACCCAAAGTAGAGGACAGAGATCCGAATGAAGACAGGGTGCCAGGCTCCCCCGTGGTATTCAGGTACACTGTGTTGTAACTGCCCAAGTGAGGAATTAGGCTTTTCCCAACAAACGTGTTTTCTAAGAACCTGCTGTACTTTAGAGTATTTACTATGTATAGTAGTTTTCACACCAGTGAGTTCAAAGAGAACATAACGTTATGTGTGTTGACCTTACTACCAGGTGCTATAGTTCCCCCTGCTCTGAGGTTGCCTACACAGGACCCTCTTTCAGCCCTGCCACATGCTGGGTTTTCTCCACCATCTTTCCAGCCTTCACTTCTGTAGTTCTCAATCCAGGACAAATTATGTCGGGGCAGAAACAGAAAAAGACACCAGTGCTTATTCTAATCTGTTTTGAATGATGATTTTCCAAATTCATTTTATGAAATGAAGACCTGGGTCCATATTTTATTCTGTACTTGTGTTATGTTGTTAAACTCTGCTAACTTTTTTTCTTACATATTTTGAATACGTCTTTGAAATGATTTGTATAATATACTTGTTATTTGTTTGCTAGGAGCTCTTAAAGGTAGAAAATATCTGAAATAGGGGCTGGAGAGATGGCCTAGCAGTTGAGAGCACCAACTGCTCTTGCAGAGGACCCGAGTTCGATCCCCAGCACTCACATGGTGGCTGTGAACCATCTTTAACCCCAGTTCCAGGGCAATCCGACACCCTCTTCTGACCTCTGAGGCATTGTAAGACATGGGTGCACAGACCTGCATGCAGACAGTACATTCATACACATACGAAAAATTAAAAAAAAAAAGAAAATTAAAAAGAAAATATCTGAAATAAACATTTGAAATAAAGAAAAATGTATTTATTCTATCTCTGTGTAACAATAGTTATTGGAGTTACTGAAAAAAAAATGAATCAGAACTCAAAACTTAATTCAGTTCTAAGCAAAGAAATTTTAGGGGCTAGTGAGATAGCTTGGTGGTCAAGATACTTTTCTCGAAGCTTGATGACCTGAGTTTGATACTCAGGACCCAAATAGGGAATAAGAAAACTGACTCTTCCAACTTGTCCCCCATCTTGCTCACACAAACTGCCTTTAGTGTGTATTCATCCACTGCAGTCTAGTCAACCTAGTAAGTCTTACCATTAAATGAAACTAAATTTCTATTTCCCAATCTGCCACCAGTTGCCAGGAGTTCCTCACATAGAGTTGGTTTTCTGATCTATTTCCCCAAGTCTGTGTTGGGATCTTATCTGGTTTGAGCTTATGTGGGACTTGTTGAACATGCCGTCACCATTCTTGTGAGTTCATATGAGTACCTTCCCAGCTATCCGGGAAACTCTGTTTCTTGGTGATCAGCTATCTTCTGATCATCATTCTGCCGCCTCTTCCACAATGAACCTTTGAGCTTTGGGAAGCAGAAGTTTTACTGAGACAGGTGTCCTATTCAGGGATGTACATTCTGCAGCCTCTTCTCTGCATGTTGGCCAGTTGTGGTTCGCTGTGTTTATTAACATCTACTATATTAGGAGTTTTCTCTGCTGAGAGTTGACAGATGCATTAATCTATGAGTAAAACAATAAGTCTTTAGAAATGAGTTTAATACTATATCTCTCTAGCAGAATAGTTGTATTAGACTTTATCCATAATAAATATATGGTTCTAGGCCTCAGGCTTCTAGGCCTTATATCACTGTCACATATGGGTTCTATCCTAAGCAGACCTTAAACTCAATTAGAAACCAGTTGTTTTCTTTATAGTAGTCATGCCACCATTGCAGCAGTGTACATACCTTGCCAGGCCAGTTGTTACAGCTCACAGGATTCACAGTTAGAGAAGGTTGATGATTTTCCCTTCTGGCAGCATGCGTAGCCCCTTCCAGCACTGTGAAAGCAGCCAGTGGAAGGAAGACGAGGCTTTGAATTCAGCACCAACTGGATTTTTCCTTGTTTGTTCTCCAGTTCATGTTTTTAGTGTCTTCAGTTAGGGTCTTACCATGACGTTCTGGTGGGTAACAAAGAGCAGGGGCAATAGCTAGTGTTATTTGAGGGTCCGCAGGATGCCTGATCAATAGCTCAAAAGAGAGAGTTCATTCCTGGCTTGGGCTTTTACTTTGCCTATGGTGTCTAGAAGGGGCAGTGTCCCTCTTGTTATAATGTAACACCTTTTAATCTGTTTAAAATGTCTATGTGTATACTGTAACTAGCTTCTATAGGCAGTACTTTCCATGTGGCTTTTTCATTTATATACTTGTAGTTATTAAACTTTTCATACATTATTTCTCAGTCCAATTTAGACTTATTTCCCTTTTCATACCCCCCCACCCGAGTTCATGCATTCAGCCATACATGTCATTTTCTGAGTCTTTCCCAAGTTTTGTCGAAGCAGAAGATTATTGTTTTGGGGAGAAGTTCACTGTTTCAGTCGTTTTTTTATCCCAGTTCTTTTGTTGTTCCCTCCAACTTGTATTGCTTCAACATATGCATATATATATATATATATGCATATGCATATATATGCATATATATGCATATATATATATATATCACCTATACTAAAATTATGTATTCTGAGAACAAACTGTATGTTATTTCCAAATCATATTTCAGGATTCATATTTTTCCCTTTTGATTTTATATTACTAAAAAATATGCACATATACCCTCCACCCATATACAAAAATTTCAAAGTCTGAAAATAAATGGTAGGTTAATTCTAGAACCTGTTAAGGGATTCACACTATAAGAGCAAGTTTGCTTTCAGATAATGAGAAATATAACATTAACATTGCTCAGTTTGCCTTACAACTAGGTACTTGGTGCTAGCATCCACAGATGGGGGATACCATTTGTCATTTGTTTTTCTGGGACTATGTTACTTCACTTAACATAATGGCTTCTAGTTCTATCCATTTATTTGCAAATTTCATGATGTCATCTTTCTTTACTGCTACATAGAACTCAATTGTGTACCACATTTTCTCTATCTACTCGTCAGTTGTGGGGCACTTGGGTTGGTTCCAGCTCTTCACTATTGTGAAGAGAGCTGCAATAAACATGGCTGTGCATGTATCTCTGTAGTAGGATGAGTCTTGTGGGTACACACCCAGGAGTGGTAAGACTGGGTCAGGTGGTAGGCTCATTTTGAGTCTTCTAAGGGTTCTCCACTTTGCTTTCCATAGTTGTTGTATGAGTTTACATTCCTACCAGGAGTGGATGCGTGTTCCCCTTTCCCCACAACCTCTCCAGCATTTGGTATCACTTGTTTTCTTCTTGTCAGGGGGCGAGATGACATCTTAAAGTGGTTTTAATTTGCATTTTCTTATCTTTTTTTTTTGGTCTTTTCAAGACAGGGTCTCCCTGTGGCCCCAGCTGTCCTGGAACTCTCTCTGTAGACCAGGCTGGCCTTGAACTCACAAAGATCCGCCTGCCTCTGCCTCCCAAGTGCTAGGATTAAAGGTGTGCACCACCACGCCCGGCTACATTTTCTTAATTATTAGTGATGTCGAACACTTTTTAAGATGTTTCTCAACCATGTTTATTTCCTCACCGTGAAGTCTCTGTTTAGCTCTTTACTCATCTTTTGAGAGAGTCATTTGTTTTCTTAGTTCTTTATTTTTTGAGTAGTTTGTATATTGTGGAAGTTAATACTCTGTCAGATGTATCACTACTGAAGGTTTCCTCCCACTCTGTGGGTTTTCTCTTCAGTTCCCTGATTGTTTCTTTCGCTGTACAGAAACTTTTAAGTTTAATGAGGTCCCACTTGTCAATTGTCAACCTTATTTCCAGTGCAACTGCTTTCTGATTTAGAAAGTCTTCTCCTATGCCTGTTTTGTAGGTTGTTGCCAACACTTTCTTCAATCATCTTCACAGTTTTGGTTTTCACGTTGAGGTTTTTGATGCATTTGGAGTTGTTTTTTTTACAGAAGAATTTCATTCTTCTACAGGTAGTGATCCCATTTTGCCAGCAGCGTTTGCTGAAGGTGCTGTCTCTCCTCTGTTGACTCTTCTTGGCCCCCTTTCATATGGCTTTTTTTCTAAAAGCCTTCAGTGTTACTTTTCCCTCTTCACTCTCTCCTCTGTGCTCCCATTTAACCCTTCCTGATCGATTTTCCCTTTTCCCCCTCCTATATCATTGCATTCTCTCCCTCCTCCCAGGGAACTCTCTGTGCCCTGCCCATGTTGATTTATTAATTTTTGACTCTCTGGATTTTGAAATTGAAGCATGCATATCTAAGGTTTCAAAGCTAGCATCCAACTGCAAGAGAGAACATGCTTGTTTTTCTGGGTCTGGGTAACCTCACTCAGAATGGTTATTTCCAGTTTCATCCATTTACATGTGAATTTTGTAATTTCACTTATTTATTTTAATTTTTTAATGTGTATGAATATATTACCTGCATGCATATAAGTGTATCTGTGGCATGTAATGCCTGCAGAGGTCAGAGAGGGCATTGATCCCCTCAAACTGGTTACAGATGGTTGTTAGCCACCATGTGGGTGCTAGGAATTGAACCCTGGTCCTCTGGAAGATCAGTCAGTACTCTTAACTGCTAAGCCATTTCTCCAGCTCCATTTTGGGGGGTCTTTTTGAGACAGGGTCTCCCTGTATCCCCAGATGTCTTGGAACTCACTCTGTAGACCAAACTGGCCTTGAACTCACAGAGATCCGCCTGCCTCTGCCTCCCAAGTGCTAGGATTAAAGGTGTGCACCACCATGCCCAGCTCCCAATTTCATTTTTTAAAGAGCTAAATAATATTCCATTGTGTATATATTCCACACCTTCATTATCCTTTCATCAGGTGATGGATGTCTAGATTGTTTCCAATTCCTGGCTACTATGATACATTCATTTTTATAATGGTATAAATGAGAAGGTTCAGTGTCATCTTTAACACCCTCATAGTCAATCTATACTCATACTTACCTGTCAGATGAAGTAGAAAAAGTAGCGGTGAAGAATTGAAAGTGATTCATTCGATATAGCTGTATTAGGAAGGCAAGGGGCCCAAGTGTCTTTTATCTTATCTTCAGGGGTACCAGCATGAGTGGTACACAGAAAAGCTTGGTGAAGCTGTGATCTAGCTGGTCATTATCTCCGTGCTGGTTCTGTGAGGATCTGAGAAAGCCTTACCTGTTACTTGAAGAAGCAGTTCTTTTTTTTTTTTTTCTGTTTCTCTTTTTTTATTGATGTTTTGTGTATTTCATACATCATTTTCCAATTCAGTTCAGGCATATATCCCTTTCCCTTCCCCCCCACCCCTACCCATCCGAGATCATGCATTCTGCCATAACTTTTCTGCATCTTTCTCTTTTTTGTTTTGTTTTGTTTTCATTTTTTTTAACAATAAGTGATAATTTGTGAGTACAAGCATCCCTCATGTAAAACCAATTTGCAAGCAGTTGTGCCCAAACCCACACAGCTCATGGGTCCCACCATCCAGCAGGGGGGACTTGTATGTTCAATTCCCATTGTAAAGTGATTGTTCCTGTATAGAGAGGCAGTCTCAAGGTGAACTGAGCTGTCTATAAGGTTCTGTTTTGGGCAGGTTTAGGGAAGTGACTGGAGACTTTCAGGTGATATCATGCTGGTCTAGAATAGGACATTGTAAAAGGTGTCACGTGAGAATACTTTAGACAATCTTATTGACTTCAGCTTTAAAGAGGAAACACTACCATTCCTTAAACGATCAATACCATATGTAATAATTGCACAGGAATCTGATCCAGGTAAAGGAAATAAAAATGAAAGCAGAAATACTATGCTGTATCCTGTGTTTGGTTATGTACCAGAATCTTCAGCCTCAAGAGAAATTCAGTGCTTATAGAAAACCAGCATCTAATTCCTGTAGTCAGAATGTCCAGGGTCCGTCATAAATATCTAGCCCTGTCTCTACAGATGTCCCCCTCGTCCAAGCTAATATCATTCCTCCTTTGGTATACTAGCCTAGTCTACTTTTTGGATCTGCTCTAATAAGTTTTCCACACTGTGGTTAGAGTGATCTTTTTAAAAATGCAAATCTGATTATGCCATCCCCCCTGCTTAAAACCTTTCAATGGCATTGCTCTTAAGACCAGAGTCCTTACTGTGGCTCACCAGGCCCTGCTTTCTCTGCCTCTGCTTGGACCAACAGCCCTTTTGCTTATTGCCTACCATCATACCTCACTGTCCAACTACATTGGTCTTTAAGAAGTGAAGGTTCACCTACTCTTACTGTACTGACATCAATTTGTATTTGTGTGCTTTGTGGTCTGATATCCAAATGCCTGGGCTGGACAGGGAACAGGCAACTTCTCTGACTTCCTATGTCTACATCACCTGCTTATAACCCATGGATAGACCCATTGAGGTATCTGTAACCTGTGAATGAATTTATCACACTAGTTATTTAATTTCATCAGATTATGACTTCCTGAAAGACAGCCCACACATAATGATTACTTATGGCTTTGATATGCACACTTGTGATGCTACCACCTGCAGAAGTCTGAAGAGATTTTTTCAGGTGAAACTTGGATCTTGACTTTGCTATAGGAAAGAGTTTCAAGACCAGCCAGTAGAAGACAGAGTTGGAATGTTTTTTGTCTTTTTCAGATAGGGTCACCTTGTCCCCAGCTGGCCTTGGACTCACTATGTAGATCAGACTGACTTGAACTCACAGAGATCTGTTTGCCTCTGCCTCCCCAGTGCTGGGATTAAAGGCATGTGCCACCATGCCCAGCTAAGAGTTGGAATATTTTAAGACAAGTTTTTTTAAGCATGAGGGTTAATAGAGGGATACTCATGGAAAGGATAAGAGACACCTAAATTTGACTGTGGTCTTCACAAAGTGTCTTTACAATAGCCACAAATGATTTTGGAGGCTTCTGAATTTACAACTCAGTGGATTGCTAACGAACCTTCTCTTTTTTTAAAAAAAAAAATTATTGTGCTTTGTGTATTTCATACATCATTTTTCAATTCAGTTCAGGTATATTCCCCTTTCCTTTCCCCCCACCCCACCCCATCCCAGATCATGCATTCTGCCATAACTGTACTGCATCTTTCTCTCAGTCTTTTTTTATATTTAGCAATTCACATTTTCCTCCATTAATTTGGATACATACTCTCCACCCATATACAGTAATTACAGAGTCTGAAAATAATTGGTGGGTGGATTCTAAAGCCGGTGAGAAATTCACATTATAACAAAGTTGCTTTCAGATAAACAGAAATATAACCGTAATGTCATTCAGCTTGCCGTTCGTCTGGGGGGATTTGGTGTTAGCATTCACAAATGAGGGAAACCATTTTCCATTTGTCTTTCTGGGACTTTGTTACTTCACTCAGCATAATGGCTTCGAGCTCCATCCATTTACCTGCAAAGTTCATAATGCCATCTTTTGTTACCGCTGAATAGTACTCCATTGTGTAGATGTACCACATTTTTGGCATCTACTAGTCTGTTGAGGGGTATTTGGGTTGGTTCCAGCTCTTCACTATTGTGAAGAGAGCTGCAATAAACATGGATGTGCATGTATCTTTGCGGTAAGATGAGTCTTTGGGGTTTATACCCAGGAGGGTATGACTGGGTCAGGTGGTGGGCTCATTCCGAGTCTTTTAAGGGTTCTCCACACTGCTTTCTTGTACAAGTTTACATTCCCACCAGCAGTGGATGAGCGTTCCCCTTTCCCCACAACCCCTCCAACATCTGTTGTTTTTTGTTTTCTTGATCTTAGCTAGCTGTACTGGAGTGAGATGATATCTGAGAGTGGTTTTAATTTGCATTTCCTTAATTATTAATGATGTTGAACACTTTTAAACTTTTTTTTATTAATTTTATTAATTTCTGTATGTGTATGAATGTACTGTCTGCATGCAAGTCTGTGCACCCGTGTCGTGCAACGCCGCGGAGTTCAGAAGAGGGTCTCGGATTCCCCTGGAACTGGAGTTCTCCTGGAATTGGAGCTTCAGACGGTTCTCAGCCGCCATGTGGGTGCTGGGGATAGAACCCGGGTCCTCTGCAAGAGCGGTCGGCGCTCTTAACCGTTCTTTTCCCTTTTCTTCCCCCTTTCCCTCCCCCACTGTCCCTCCCCTGAGCCTCCCTTTCTTTCCCTGCCCCCCCACCCCACCCGAGTTTATGCATTCTGCCGTACATGTAAATCAATTTATAATCAGTGGAATTCAATAGTCAAAAGAAAACAAGTAAATCATACATTCATCTGCCAACTCCAAGAGAGAGCTAGATTCATTAACCAAGCAGCAATAATGAAAGCCACCACTGAGCTCTGCTCCTTCCCATGAACTATGCCCAATGCTGCACAGAGTGGCTTTGGCAAAATCAGACACTAGTGACTACTAGAATTGGACTTCTAAGGGATTCCGACAAGCTGGATGGAAGATAGACACACTCATGCTTTTAGAACCTATGATGTACTGCAAGCATTGCCGGCATTATTTAAATATGTTGTTGTCTGCCGAATGGTAAATCAGAAGTAAGCAGAAGGGAAAGCTCGAGGAGATCAAGCCTTCCTCCTTGGCAGTATTTAAGGAGTTTGTAGCAAACCGGCTCCTGAGAGGAAGCGGAAGACAAACAAAACTTGACCGGTAGTATTTGTGGATTTGTGTGGTGTAAATACTCCCACTATGGCCAAGTTCAAATTGCCAACATTATGTCACTCAATAGCTGAGGGTAAGACACATCTCTGTTCCTGTCAGACTGTGAGAACAGCCACCACATGGCTTAAGTGCATCTCCTCCCAGCTCTAGGAAGGAGGAGATGAGGAAAGCAGTAAAAAAAGAAACAGCAAATCTGCTATGGGAAAGACCTGCTTCATTCTGAAAGAGATCTGTTCTGTACTAGTGGGAACTACAGCTACACGAGTAGGTATGCCACATGGAGCTTGGGAGGTTCAGAACAGTGCTTGGCAGTTTGGGCTGCATATTGGATTTTCTTTCATCCTAATGAATGCCTAAGCCTCACCAAGACCAACTAAGTCAGAGTCTCTGGGAGTACTACCCAGCTACCAGTGGACATCACTGCCCAGAATGAAGTCTTCACAGTGATAGTTCTCAGATGTGATGTACACTCAAGGAGCTGGGCTTTTGCAAATACAGACTGAAAACATACAGCAAGGGCAGTGGTACCTTATAAGTTCAAGAACACGAAACACTAACAAACTAATTAATGGTAATAGTAGAAAGAATGGTGTTTGCCTCTGGGAGATAATTGTCTAGAAAAAGCAAAAAGAAAACATCTTGTATACTAAAAATATATGACCACTGATCTGGACAGAAGCAGTACAACTGATACATTCAGTTGTATATTTAAGCAAAGCATGGTGGCATTGCCTGTAATCCCAACACTTGTGAGGTGGACACAGGAGGATCAGAAGTTTCAGCCAGCCTCACCAACATAGCAAGTTCAAGGCCCACCTGATTGCATGAGACCTTGTCTCCAAAAAAGCAAAAGTATACTTAATTATATGACATTACACATACTTTGTGTACATATTATGTTAAAAATCTTAAACAATAAAATGGTGGTACTTTTGAGAGTATATTCATAACCTTTGAAGTTCTGAGATTCTGGGTTCTGAGAGTCTAGATTTCTAACGCACTCCCAAGCAATGCTGATACTGTTGGCCTGATTCCACTTTGAAATAATATTCTTTTTATATAAAGCTTTTTAAAATAGTATATAAAATAGCAATGAATATATGACCACCTATTTATATACAACTTTGAGTATGGCCTTATTATTTCCCCAGCTGTAACCCACAACTGGGGATATCAAATAAAACTGTAAGATTTTTATTTAGTAAAAAAAATAACTTCCCTTGTAGCCCTTCAAGAAAGTTTTACCAAGTCAGCTATAATCCTATCCAATGTATAGCAGAACCATATGATCTCATTATATGAAAAAAGAGAAGTTCCAGGAGTACAGCTACGCACCACACGCACAAGACCAGGCAAGCACCCCGCTGGGCAAGTGGACTTCACCCATGTCCTGCGAAGAATCCAACCTGCAAAGGACCAGGTGAGGGCTGCCTTCCTGGGGATTTTGGGCACCCCTGTACCCCGTAGAGGCCTGGTATCACCAGGACCTTCCAACCTTCTGGTCCCAGCGTGTGACGTGGAAAGAGTTAGCCATGCACCACAACAGCACAACCAGCGTGCACCCTGCTGGGAGAGCAGACTTCACCCATGTCCTGCAGAGCACCAACCTGCAAAAGATCAGCCTAGGAAGCGGTGGTGCAGAGGATCTATCGTGTGTAAAGCCAACGTTGAGGCACCAGAACCCAAGGAAACAAATAAACAAACAAACCACAATGCCAAAGATCACACACATACACACACACACACACACACAAAACACACACACACACACACAAAGAAAAAAGAAAAGAAAAAAAATGGGAAAAACTCATAATAAATCCACACTGAACTCTACCAACCACTTACAATGAGATCCCTGGAAGGAAACCAAGACACAGAATTTAGAAAAACAATTGTGGACATTCAAAGAACTTAGAGAACTAAGGGAAGAGAATGAAAAATTCAAGAAGTACCAAGAGGGTGATATGACAATCATTGGTAAGAACTAAGGGGAGAGATTGAAAAACTCAAGAAGGACCTAGAGGGAGATAATGACAAATATTGGAAAGAACTAAAGGCATGAAAATGGACAAACTCTGGTATGAAGTGGAAATGCTGAAAAGGTCCCATGGCAAAAGAAAAAAAAATGACCACCAAAAAAAAAAAAAAAAGTCGCCGGGCTTGGTGGCACACCTTATATCCTAGCACTTGGGAGGCAGAGGCAGGCAGATCTTGTGAGTTCAAGTCCAGCCTGGTCTACAGAGTGATTCCAGACAGCTTGGACTACAGGGAGACCCTGTCTTGAAAAGATCAAAAAAATAAATAAATAAATAAAAATAAAAAAAAATAAAAGAAATGACCAATGACCAAGACCTACAAGATGAGAATGACAGCTCCAGAAGTAAGTGAACACTAAAGAAATCACAGGATGAAATGAAAAGGAAATTGAACATTTACCAATCAACAAAAGGATGGGAAAAGACTCAGAAGCAGAATGAAGAAGCAGAAAAAAGAATATCAACCTGCAGGATAACATGGACAACTAGAACTCAAGTAAAGATTATGAAAACTTTAAAACACAAGAGTGGAACAACCAGGAAATGGGACACTATGAAAAAAACCAAACCTCACATCATAGGGATAGAGGAAGGAGAAGAACCCAAGACAACACTATTGACCAGATCTTCAACAGGATAATAGAAGAAAATTTCCCCAAACTGAAAAAAGACAAACCCATACAGATACAAGAAGCACATAAAACGACCAAACAGACAAGACCAGAAAAGAATTTCCCACACCATATAATTGTTAAACACTAGATGCTCAAAAAAGACAAAAACTGAAAGCTAAAAGAAAAACAAAAGAACCAAAGACCTCTACAAAAATTTTAAAGCCTGAAGAAGGAGATCAAAAATGACATCAAAAGATGGGAAAGACTTTCCATGCTCATGGACTGGGAAAATTAATATAGTAAAAATGTCCATTTTACCAAACTGATATACAGATTCAACGCAATCCCAATCAAAATCCCTATGAGCTTCTTTCACAGACTTGGAAAAAAAAAAAACATCGTTAAATTCATATGGAAAAAAAAGACCCCAAATAGCTAAAACGACCTGAGTGAAAATGTAATACAGGGGGTTGCCTACCAGACTTCAAACTATATTACGGGCCATAGTCATAAAGACAGCCTGGTACATGGCACAAAAAACAGACCAGTTGACCAATGGAACAAAATTGAATATCCAAAACTTGAGCTCATACAAATTCAGCCACCTCATTATTTGACAAAGGGGTGAAAAACTCTCAATGGAGGAAAGATAGCATCTCAGCAAATGGTCTGGCAAATAGATCATCATCTGTAGAGAAGAACAATTAAACCCCTAACCTCTCACCCTGTACAAAAATCAACTCCAAGTGGATCAAAGGATATCACATGAAGCTGAACCCTGAAGGTGATAAAAGAAAAAGTTGGCAACAGCCTACAAGACATAGCATAGGAAAGACGTTATTTTTTAATTATTTTATGTGTATGAATGTGTCTCTGTATAGTTTGTGCACCTGTGTCGTGCAATGCCACAGAGGTCAGAAGAGGTGTCAGATTCCCCTGGAACTGAGTTACAGATGGTTCTCATCAGCCACCATGTGGGTGCTGGGGATCGAACCCAGGTCTCTACAAGAGCAGTCAGTGCTCTTAATCGCTACGGCATCTCTCCAGCCCCCCAGGAAAAGAACTTCTAAATACAGAGCAGCTGCACAGGAAGTAAGGTCAACAGTTCATAATGGAAAGAAAAAAAAAACCTCAAAAAATTTTATTTATTTATTTATTTTTTTATTGATACTTGTGCATTTCATACATCATTTTCAATTCTACAGTTCAGGCATATTTCCCTTTCCCTTCCCCCCCACCCCCCCAACCGAGATCATGCATTCTGCCATAACTGTCCTGCATATTTCTCTCCGTTTTTTTTTTCCATTTTTAGCTATAAGTGATAATCCATGAGTACAAGCATCCTTCATGTAAAAACCAATTTGCAGGCTGTTGTGCCCAAAACCCCACAGCTCAAAAAGCTTCAGACAGCAAAAGAAACAATCAAGGAGGTGAAGAGAACACTCACAGAGTGGAAGAAAATCTTTACCAGTCACATCTGACAGAGCATAAGGTCAAAATATATAAACTACTCAAAAACAAAGAAGACAAAGACCTACTCAAAAGATGAAGTAAAGAGGAACAGAGTCTCACCAGTGAGGAATTAAAGATGGCTGAGAAATATCTTTAAAAGTGTTCAATATCGGGCTGGAGAGATGGCCTACNTTACTTCACTCAGCATAATGGCTTCGAGCTCATCCATTACCTGCAAAGTTCATAATGCCATCTTTGTTACCGCTGAATAGTACTCCATGCTGTAGATGTACCACATTTTTGTGCATCACTTAGTCTGTTGAGGGGCTTTGTTTTGTGTTCCCAGCTCTTGCACTTTGTGAAGAGAGCTGCATAAACATTGATGTGCATTATCTTGCTTGGTAAGATGACTCCTTGGGTTTATACCAGGAGGGTATGACTGCAGGTGTGGCGCTCATTCGAAGTCTTTTAAGGGTTCTCACATCTGCTTTCCATTTTGTACAAGTTTCATTTCCACCAGCAGTGGATGAGTGTCCCCTTTCCCACAACCCCTCCACATCTGTTTTTTTGTTCGTTGATCTTAAGCTAGTGGCCCTACTGGAGTGAGTGATATCTGAGAGTGTATTTATTTGCATTCTTTTTTAATTTTATATGTTTGCATTTTAATTTTTTTTTAAATTTTTTATTAATTTATTTCTGAGTGTAATGAATGTAACTGTCTGCATGCAAGTCTGTGCACACCGTGTCGTGCAACGCGCCCGCGGAGTTCAGTCAAGAGGGTCTCGGTTCCCCCTGAACTGGAGTTCCTCCTGGATTGAGTTATAGACGTGTTCTCAGCCGCCATGTGGGTGCTGGGGATTGAACCCGGGTCTCTGCAAGAGTGCGGCGCTCTTAACCACTAGGGTATCTTCTCCAGACCGATATGGAAACACTTTTAAAGATATTTCTCAGCCATCTTAATTCCTCACTGTGAAAACCTCTGCTTCACTCTTTACTCATCATCTTTTGAGAGGGCTATTGTCTTTTTTAGTTTGAGTAGTTTATATATCTTTTGAACAGTTTAATGCTACTTTCAGATGTGTCACTGGTATTAGAGTTCCTTCCCACTCTGTAGATGTCTCTTCACTCCTCCTGATTGGTTTTTTTTGCTGTATAGAAGCTTTTTGAAGCTGTGGGGGTTTGGCACAACCCTGCAAATTGGTTACATGAAGGATGCTTGTAAAAAAAAAAAAAAAAAAAAAAATAAAAAAGAATGAAAAAAAAAACTGAGAGAAATATGCAGGACAGTGATGGCAGAGAGCATGATCTCGGTTGGGGGGATGGGGGGAAAGGGAAAGGGAAATATGCTGAACTGAATTGGAAAATGATGTAGAAATGCACAAATATCAATTAAAAGAAAAATAAAATAAATAAATAAAGAAGCTTTTGAGTTTTATGATATCCCACATGTCAACTGTTGACCTTACTTCCTGTGCAGCTGCTTTCTGAATTTAGAATCTTTCCTGGGGGCTGGAGAGATGGACCAGCGATAAGAGCAACGACTGCTCTTGAGAAGACCTGGGTTCATCCCCCAGCACCCACATGGTGGCTGAGAACCATCGTAACTCAGTTCCAGGGGAAATCTGACCACCCTCTTCTACCTCGTGTGCATTGCACGACACAGATGCACAAACCCTACATGCAGAAAGAGCACATTACATACACATTAAAAAATAAAATAAAAAAAAAGTCTTTTCCTATCCTATGTCTTGTAGGGTTTGCCAACCTTTTTCTTTATCACCTTCAGGGGTTTCAGCTTTCATTTGAGTTCTTTGATCCACTTTGAGTTGATTTGTTACAGGGTGAGAGGTAGGGGTTTAATTTTGTTCTTCTACAGATGCATGAATCCAGTTTTGCCACACACCATTTGCTGAAGATCACTACCCTCCTCCATTGAGTTTCACCCCTTTCAAATGTCAGGTGGCTGATATTTGTATGAGGCTCAAGTTTTGAGATATTCAATTTCTGTACCATTTCAACTGGTCTGTTTTTGTGCAGTACCAGGCTGTCTTATGTACTAATGGCCCCGTAACATCTTTGAAGTCTGTAGGGCAACCCCCCCTTATTACATGTTTCACTCAGGGCGTTACGCTATTTGGGTTCTTTTGTTTTCTCATATGAATTTAACGATATGTTATTTTTTTTCCAAGTCTGTGAGAAGCTCATAGGGATTTGATTGGGATTGCAGGATGAATCTGTTCTACAGTTTGGTAAGAGTGGTCACTTTTACTATATTAAATTTTCCCCAGTCCATGAGCATGGAAAGTCTTTCCATCTTTTGATGGTCCATTTTAATCTCCTTCTTCCAAGGGTCTTTAAAATTTTTGTTGTAGAGTCCTTTGGTATCTTTGTTTCTTTTAATGGCTTCCAGATTTTGGTCTTTGTTGTCGAAAGTAATCTAGTAGAGACTTATAACAATTATATGTTGGGGAAATTACTTCTTTTCATGTCTTGTCTGTTTGGTGTTTTATGTTGCTTCTCATGTATGTTATGCGGTTTGTCTTTTTTCCAGTTTGGAGGAATATCTTCTTACTATTATCCTGTTGAAGATCTGGTCATAGTGTTGTTCACTTGGGATTCTGTCTCCTTCCTCTATCACTATGATTGTGGAAGGTTTGGTTGTTTTCATAGTGTCCTCACATTTCCTGGTTGTCACACTCTTGCTGTTTTTAAAGTTTTCATATCTTAACTTGAGCATTCGAGTTGGACCATGTTATCCTGCAGGTCTGATATTCTTTTTTCTGCTCTTCTCCATTCCTGCTTCTAGTCTTTATTCCCATACTTCTCCTGTGATTGGATAAATGTTCAAATTCCTTGTTTTCATTCATGCCGTAGTGATTCTCTTTAGTGTTCTCCACTTCTGGAGCCTGTTCATTCTCATCTTTGTAGGTCGCTCTGGTTCATTGGTCATTTCTCTTTTATTTTTTATTTTTATTTATTTACTTTATTTATTTTGGTCTTTTCAAGACAGGGTCTCCCTGTAGTCCCAAGCTGTCCTGGAACTCACTCTGTAGACCAGGCTGGACTTGAACTCACAAAGATCCGCCTGCCTCTGCCTCCCAAGTGCTAGGATTAAAGGTGTGTGCCACCAAGCCCGGCGACTTTTTTTTTTTTGGTGGTCATTTTCTTTTTCTGTTTTAGCCTGGGACCTTTTCAGCATTTCCACTTCAATCCAGAGTTTGTCATTTTCTGCCTTTAGTTCTTTCCAATATTTGTCATTATCTCCCTCTAGGTCCTTCTTGAGTTTTTCAATCTCTCCCCTTAGTTCTTACCAATGATTGTCAATATCACCCTCTTGGTACTTCTTGAATTTTTCATTCTCTTCCCTTAGTTCTCTAAGTTCTTTGAATGTCCACAATTGTTTTTCTACTGTCTGTGTCTTGGTTTCCTTCCAGGGAGATCTCATTGTATGGTTGGTAGAGTTCAGTGTGGATTTATTATGAGTTTTTCCCATTTTTTTTTCTTTTTCTTTCTTTCTTTGTGTGTGTGTGTGTGTGTGTGTGTGTGTGTGTGTGTGTATGTGTGTGTCTTTGGCATGTGGATTTGTTTGTTTATTTGTTTCCTTGGGTTCTGGTGCCTCACCGTTGGCTACACAGATAGATCCTCTGCACCACCGCTTCCCTAGGCTGATCTTTTGCAGGTTGGTGCTCTGCAGGACATGGGTGAAGTCTGCTCTCCCAGCAGGGTGCACGCTGGTCTTGTGCTGTTGTGGTGCATGGCTAACTCTGTCCACGTCACACGCTGGGACCAGAAGGTTAGAAGGTCCTGGGCAATACCAGGCCTCTACGGGGTACAGGGGTGCCCAAAATCCCCAGGAAGGCAGCCCTCACCTGGTCCTTTGCAGGTTGGAGTTCTGCAGGACATGGGTGAAGTCCACTTGCCCAGCGGGGTGTGCGCAGGTCTTGTGCTGTGTGGTGCGTAGCTGACTCCTGGAACCTTCTCTTTTTTGATAAATGAGATCATATGGTTCTGCTATACATTGGATAGGATTATAGCTGACTTGGTAAAACTTTCTTGAAGGGCTACAAGGGAAGTTATTTTTTTTTACTAAAATAAAAATCTTACAGTTTTATTTGATATCCCCAGTTGTGGGTTACAGCTGGGGAAATAATAAGGCCATACTCAAAGGTTGTATATAAATAGGTGGTCATATATTCATTGCTATTTTATATACTATTTTAAAAGCTTTATATAAAAAGAATATTATTTCAAAGTAGAATCAGGCCAACAGTATCAGCATTGCTTGGGAGTGTGTTAGAAATCTAGACTCTCAGAACCCAGAATCTCAGAACTTCAAAGGTTATGAATATACTCTCAAAAGTACCACCATTTTATTGTTTAAGCATAATATGTACACAAAGTATGTGTAATGTCATATAATTAAGTATACTTTTGCTTTTTTGGAGACAAGGTCTCATGCAATCCAGGTGGGCCTTGAACTTGCTATGTTGGTGAGGCTGGCCTTGAACTTCTGATCCTCCTGTGTCCACCTCACAAGTGTTGGGATTACAGGCAATGCCACCATGCTTTGCTTAAATATACAACTGAATGTATCAGTTGTACTGCTTCTGCCCAGATCAGTGGTCACATATTTTTAGTATACAAGATTGTTTTCTTTTTGCTTTTTCTAGACAATTATCTCCCAGAGGCAAACACCATTCTTTCTACTATTACCATTAATTAGTTTGTTAGTGTTTCGTGTTCTTGAACTTATAAGGTACCACTGCCCTTGCTGTATGTTTTCAGTCTGTATTTGCAAAAGCCCAGCTCCTTGAGTGTACATCACATCTGAGAACTATCACTGTGAAGACTTCATTCTGGGCAGTGATGTCCACTGGTAGCTGGGTAGTACTCCCAGAGACTCTGACTTAGTTGGTCTTGGTGAGGCTTAGGCATTCATTAGGATGAAAGAAAATCCAATATGCAGCCCAAACTGCCAAGCACTGTTCTGAACCTCCCAAGCTCCATGTGGCATACCTACTCGTGTAGCTGTAGTTCCCACTAGTACAGAACAGATCTCTTTCAGAATGAAGCAGGTCTTTCCCATAGCAGATTTGCCTGATTTCTTTTTTTACTGCTTTCCTCAACTCCTCCCTCCTAGAGCTGGGAGGAGATGCACTTAAGCCATGTGGTGGCTGTTCTCACCAGTTGACAGGAACAGAGATGTGTCTTACCCTCAGCTATTGAGTGACATAATGTTGGCAATTTGAACTTGGCCATAGTGGGAGTATTTACACCACACAAATCCACAAATACTACCGGTCAAGTTTTGTTTGTCTTCCGCTTCCTCTCAGGAGCCGGTTTGCTATAAACTCCTTAAATACTGCCAAGGAGGAAGGCTTGATCTCCTCGAGCTTTCCCTTCTGCTTACTTCTGATTTACCATTCGGTAGACAACAACATATTTAAATAATGCCAGCAATGCTTGCAGTACATCATAGGTTCTAAAAGCATGAGTGTGTCTATCTTCCATCCAGCTTGTCGGAATCCCTTAGAAGTCCAATTCTAGTAGTCACTAGTGTCTGATTTTGCCAAAGCCACTCTGTGCAGCATTGGGCATAGTTCATGGGAAGGAGCAGAGCTCAGTGGTGGCTTTCATTATTGCTGCTTGGTTAATGAATCTAGCTCTCTCTTGGAGTTGGCAGATGAATGTATGATTTACTTGTTTTCTTTTGACTATTGAATTCCACTGATTATAAATTGATTTACATGTACGGCAGAATGCATAAACTCGGGTGGGGTTGGGGGGGCATGTAAAGGAAAGTGATTCTAAATTGGACTGAGAAATGATGTATGAAAAGGTTTAATAACAATAAAAAATTTAAATTCAACCCCCCCAATTGATTTAAGGCATTTTTGATCCCTTTCATGCAAATCTTTAAGGCAACATTGATAAGGGACTTGTGGTTCTTAGTGGTTAAAAGATACTTTTGAATCAGTTCTAGTTTTGGATTTTGGCCCTACTAGTCCTTGGATAACCATAGGCAAATTATAATGCCTTATAATTTCATTTTCCTCATCTATAAAATGAGTATTAAAATATTTGTGGCATTGTTGTGAAGGTTAATTAAAGTAAAATAAGAAAGGAAGTGAGCTTCAACCTGACATGATAGTAAAACAGTATTAGACTGGGCCCTAAGAGCAGGTCCCAAGACCAGGATTTGGGGTAGTTTGAAGTGTTCTCATGGGATTAAGGTTTGTGCTTCTCAACATTCATGCTTAAATCTTAATCCTCAATATACTTTATTTTTTTTAAATTCTTTTTAAATTTTATTTATTTTTGTATGTGTGTGAGTGTACTGTCTGCATGTAGGTCTGTGCACCCATGTCGTGCAATGCCACAGAGGTCAGAAGCGGGTCTCGGATTCCCCTGGAACTGGAGTTCTCCTGGAATTGGAGTTACAGATGGTTCTTAGCCGCTGTGTGGGTGCTGGGGATTGAACCCAGGTCCTCTGCAAGAGTAGTCGGTGCTCTTAACCACTAGGCTATCTCTCCAGCCCATTCCTCAATATACTTTAACTGGGAGATGAGGCAAGAATGCAATGAGGGTAGATGAATGAGACTGGTGTCTTTACAGAAGACAATCCAGAGAAGTCCCTAGCTCTCTTTTTTGCCATATCAGGACAGAGGAGAAGTTGGAAATCTGGCACTTGAAAGAGCATCTCACTAGAATCCAACCATGCTGGCTCTCTGGTCTCAAACCTCCAACCTCTAGAACTATTGATTGTAGCTACCCAGTCTCTCTTGACTCCTTGTATCATCTCAAAACAAGACATAAGTTATTCCAGCAAATGCTGGAGTGAGGTACAGAAGTGAAACGAAGCGCACCAGTGACTTTCCTTATCGCTTTGATGAAACATCTGACAAGAAGCAACTTCTGGAGGAAGGATTCATTTTGGCTCCTTCATAGTAGGGAGGTAGAGCAGTGGGAGTTGCTCTCAGCCGTGGCAGCAGGAGATGAAGTTTCTTGTTCACATATTAGACAACTATGAATGAGAGGGAGAAAAGGATTTGGGGTAGGTTGGGTTATAAGCCATAAAACCTGCCTTCAGGGTTCCAGTTCTTCCAGGTAGAGTCCATCTCCTAAAGATGGCATGGCCTCCTCAAACAGCTCTATCAGCTCAGCTCTAATGGCTCAAACACATGAGCCCACTGGGACATTCTACATTCAAACCATTGTAGGAATGTTGCCAGAGAAGACACTAATCCATCAAGTCCTTTCATTCATTGGTATGTATGTATATATGTATTTCCATGGTGCTGGGGATGAAGTGCAGGGCCCTGTACATACTAGACAAGTACTCAAACACTAGGTTACAACCCAATCCTAGTCCCTGGTTCTTATTTTCCTAGTCTTGCAAAGCTCCATCTATCTGATCATAGTATGAGGCAACGACCAGAGGAAACCCTCAGCAGAAAGCTAGAGGTGGTGGCTGTTGGAAGGTAGGATGGTGTGCATAGAAGCAGTTCAGAATCAATGGGACCTAAACAAGCACTGGCATCTATGGTGCCCAAGACACAATAGTAGCATAAGAGTTTTCCATCACAAAAATTAGTTTTACCAATTCCTCTGAGAGAGGCAGTTAGTTAAAGGAACATGAATTCATCTACAAAGGTTCATCCTGGCTTCACTACTCACAAATGGCTTCTGGTGTAATTTTCCTAGAAGTACAAACATTGACACTTTTAGGGATTAAAATAATAAGAAATCCTATTCAGTTTTTTTTTCTCTTTTAGTTAAGGGGAAGAGTATTATTATAGCCCTTCAATGTTAAGATAAAGGATATGTTTATCTAGATTTATCTAGAGGCAGTAAGCTCAGAGAAGCGGCCACAGATTATGAAGGTTAGATCTTTGTGGGGACTTAGCTCAGCATTGTGCCCATGTCCATTTTTGTCATTCCTGTGAAGGGCCCAATCTCTCTGAGTCACCACTAAGAGAAAAGATCTCTTCTTGCCTGATTAAGTTGTGGTGAGCAGTGTGGAGCAGTTCTTTGAGGAGCGATTGTCATGGATGTTCAGGTCTATACACAAAAGCAGCTGAGTCTTCCATCAGCCAACAGAACAGGGGTCTATTGATTACTTTAACTAGAGTGTGACGTTCACTGTAAGGCTTGCTATTACTTCATGCCTTTCCTGTATTCTCAGAACCACCATGGTTTGTGGTATGAATATATACTGACTTTCATGGGGCACCTTAGACACACTAATATAAACCAGCTGGTTCCAATGATTCCGTACAAAGCCTGTTCTCACTGAAGGCTGTGTGGCCACTGCTTCATGCATTTTCCCTGTTACCAGTCTCTCTCATTTTGCATATTTCTTGACTCATAGACATGAAAGAAAAGAGTCTGTGGGTAATGCTTCTGTAAGTTCTGTGATGGATCTTTTCTACTATCAACTTAATTGGAGTGGAAGTTTCTAGTAGGTTAGGAAAGGTCACCTTCGTGAAGGTGACTTCAGAGAAAATTAAGGGGAAGAGTCATCCTGAAGAAGGGCGGTATCATTCTATCTACCCCCCACTGTCCTTCCCATCCACTGGGACATGAGATGCTTTGCTCTATTACATCCTCCCTGCCATGAAGTCTGACACTTTTGAAATCATGAGCCAAAATAAGTCTTTCTTCCCTTTTTAAATTGTTTTGTTAAGGAATTTTGTCACAGTGAGAAAATCTGACCAGCACAACTTCATTCCTTGTTCTCAAATCTAAGAAACAATTGTGTCAAATTTGCAGAGATAGTGTTTGGGCCTCAATGTGCCCCCTGTTTTCTGAATTATGGTCTACTCATACACAAGGCATTGGTCCTGAAATATTGAACTAATTGCTAGCTGGATACATATTTAAGTAGAAGACTTTGGAATTCTTTGCACTGACTGAGTATTGTGGACTTTGGGGAGGTCTTTTTTTCTATAGACTAGGTTTTCATCAGAGAAAGGAGTTTGTAATATGTGTGGGCTTTACACCTGCAGTGTGGCACTCCAGCCACTGAGTATTCACAGAATTCGGGAGATGTAAATTAGTCCGGCCAGGTTTCGTGTTTTAAATTACAGTGCACAACTTTATATGGTTTAAGGACCACCCTACTTACAGAGAAAAAGAGCTACATCTTTTTTTTTTTTTCAAATTTAGACAAATCTGGAGTCAACCAGAATTAACATTCTAAACTCAGATGCCTGAAAATTTATGTATTTATTATTAATAACCATTCGCCATTTACAGGCGAATGGTTATTAATAATAAAATCTAAACCACAACCAAATTATTACTTGATATTTGTATGCTTTTAGTATTTCTGAGTGTTAACTTGTAGAAAGAAATTGATGGCGTGGCTGGGAAAAGAAGGCACTAAGAGGATTGAAGACACCTGGAAAATGTCAATACAGCCTTTTCTTTAACTTGATGGTCTTACTTATTCAACTCAGAGTCAAATATGACTTTAACAAAAGTATAAATTTCAGAGCATCTGCAAAAATATTGAGTGTGAAGAATGTGCCTTCCACTCTCTGATCCATTTTCCCTGTTGCCAGTCTCTGGTACCTGGTGGTATTTCCTTGACCCACAGACAGGAAAGAAAATAATCTGTGGGAAAATCTTCTGTAACCTCTATGATGGATACCTTTGATTATCAGCATAACTGGAGTAAGAAGAAGGTTAGTAAAACATGTCTCTGTAATGGTGGGCAGAAAAAAAATATATATAATATATATATTATATATATAATATATATATATTACTGTAAGTCAGTTCAAAGTTTAATGAATATTATACACATGCATACTAAAGTAATTTTTTGTCTTTTTCTTTCATTCCTGCCAGAAGCTAGATTCTTTTTTTTTTTTCATAATTTTTTGTCTTTTTAAAAGCAGCATG
Source organism: Rhizomys pruinosus (assembly GCA_009823505.1). NCBI lineage: Eukaryota > Metazoa > Chordata > Mammalia > Rodentia > Spalacidae > Rhizomys > Rhizomys pruinosus. The sequence continues at coordinate 4,046,863 of VZQC01011925.1, read as the reverse complement.
TGTTTATGTAGGAACAAAAAATATTCATATAAACAAATAGCTACAATGTGCCACCAATGATCCTAATAATAAAATAATCAAATAATGAAGTCATGACCTTTTGTTAGCCATGAATTCTAATCACAACAAAAGACTAGAACAGCAGAATAAGTTGTTTATAATAAGTCGGCAGATAATAACATTTACATTTAAGAAACCAAATACTCCTGTTAGGTGACTTCAGTTTCTAAAAGTAGAATTCATTTCTTACAAGTTAAAAACCTGCCAGTGGAGTTCTATGCAGCAGTGAAGAAAGATGACATCATGAACTTTGCAGGTAAATGGATGGAACTTAAAGCCATTATGCTAAGTGAAGTAACACAGTCCCCTCCAAAAACAAACGGGGAATGGTTTCCCTCATTTGTGGATTCTAGTACCAAATCCCCCAATTAAAAGGCAAGCCAAGAAACATTACTGTTATATTTCTTTCTATCTGAAAGCAAATGTGATGTTATAAGGTGAATCTCTTAATTAGCCCTAGAGTTAACTGACCACATACTTTCAGACATGGTAATTAATGTATATGGGTGAAAAGTATATATCCATATTTTAGAGTAATATAAAATTACATGCAGACAGTACATTCATACACATAAAAATAAATAAATTTTTTAAAGTTTAAAAAATTAAAGGGAAAAATGTGAACTCCTAAACATATATCAGAGTTAACATACAGTTTATTCCTGGAGGACATAACTCTGGTATGTATGATGTTTATATAGGCATATTTAGGAGCAATACAATGGGGAGGGAACCACAGCAACATAGGGACTGGGTCAAAGAACAGACTGACATAGTTAAACTCTGCCCCAAATAATGGACCTTTACAGAGAAAAAAACTTTAAAAAGACTGAGGGAAAGATGAAAGACATGTATGGCAGAATGCATGATCTGGGGTAGGGTGGAGGAAGGGGAGGGGGAATGTGTCTAAATGGAACTGAGAAATGATGTCTGAAATACACAAAACATCACTAAAAGTATTTTTTAAAAAACACCTGCCAATGTTTATATCCCCTGCATGAAGGTGTGCAGTGAATAACTGCAGGTTGATGGGACTCTTGTGAATGCTAATATTTTTGGTAACTCACTGAATAAGAGCATGGGGCATGGGGTTTTCCATTGGGTAACAGCAATCTACCAGCGGCCGCACCCCCATAAAAAGGTGACTTTTCCTGTCCCACAGCCTTCCACTGCCAGAAGTTCCCCAGCTAGGGGTGAGACCTCAGTTACTCCACCTCAATCCATGCTGACATTTTTAACTGGCTTGAATTGTGCAGGTATATTAATTTTTTATAGCTTTTAAAAAGAAATGTCTCGGGGCTGGAGAGATGGCCTAAACAGTTAAGAGCACCGACTGCTCTTGCAGAGGACCCGGGTTCGATCCCCAGCACCCACATGGTGGCTGAGAACCATCTGTAACTCCAATTCCAGGAGAACTCCAGTTCCAGGGGAATCCGACGCCCTCTTCTGACCTCCGTGGCATTGCACAACACGGGTGCACAGACCTGCATGCAGACAGTACATTCATACACATAAATAAATAAATAAAATTTAAAAATAAATAACTAAATATTAAAAAAAAGAAATGTCTCAAGGAGATACCTGAGGCTCAGTAGCACAGCTCTGGTTTCTTTGGTGTGTGTGTGTGGCAATGGTGGAGGGAAGAAGTATTCTTAGGGGATTGTGACATAATTTACTGAATTTTCAGCCTAGGATGCCACTCTGGTAGCAAGGTCATGTTGAAGTGCAAGATCCTATTGTCCTGTGCTGCGTTTCAAAGTCTGGAAAGGAGGTGTTGAGTGAGCTCATTATTACTTTATACCATGTGTTACTGTAATGCAAAAACAGTGTTGTGCTTGGACTAATTGATAGGTAGTGTGGAAAAGTCTTCCTCTCAGTCACTGGTCTACAGTGTTGGGGAAAGGGATGCTTTTCACCTCTCCTCTACTGCTGTGGGATCTCACAGGAAACTCCAGTCTTCATATTCTTCTTGCCTAGGCTCCTTCACTTTACTCCTTTAATTAGAGAAAAATTTGATTTTATTGCTCAGAAAAAATAATTTATATTTGATTTACATTTATAGAAAGACTACTAGAGAAAAATATGAGGGAACTTTCACCTAAAGTAGTTTAGTCAGATTAATATTTTCACTTCCTATTTTAGTGTCTTTATTTCTTTATTTTTATTTATTTGTATTCATGTATATATATATAATGAAAATAATTTATATTTTATTTACATTTATAGAAAGACTACTAGAGAAAAATATGAGGGAACTTTCACCTAAAGTAGGTTTAGTCAGATTAATATTTTCACTTCCTATTTTAGTGTCTTTATTTCTTTATTTTTATTTATTTATATTCATGTATATATATATAATGTGGAGGCCAGAGGTCAATGGTGTCTTTCTCACTTCTTACCTTATTTTCGAGACAGCATCTCTCTCTCTCTCTCTCTCTCTCTCTCTCTCTCTCTCTTTTTGATCTTTTTGAGATAGGGTTTCCCTTTAGTCTCAGCTGGCCTGGAGCTCACTATGTAGACCAGGCTGGCCTAGACCAGGCTGGCCTTGAACTCACAGAGATCCTCCTGCCTCTGCCACCCGAGTGTTGGAATTACAGGCGTGTACCACCATGCCTGACAAGACAACATCTCTTAATGAGCCTGAAGCTGGCATTTAGCTAGACTGGCTGGCCAGTGTGCCCCGAGGATCCCCCTATCCCTTTCCTTTTTAAAAAAATATTTATATTTTTAAATATTTTTATGTGTATGAGTGTACAGTGTCTGCATGTAGGTTGGTGCACCCACCCATTTTGTGCAATGCCTTGGAGGTCAGAAGAGGGCCTCAGATTCCCCTGGAACTGGAGTTAAAGATGGCCTAGCGGTTAAGAGTGCCGACCGCTCTTACAGAGGACCCGGGTTCGATCCCCAGCACCCACATGGCGGCCAAGAACCGTCTGAAACTCCAATTCCAGGAGAACTCCAGTTCCAGGGGAATCCGAGACCCTCTTCTGACCTCCGCGGCATTTCATGACACGGGTGCACAGACCTGCATGCAGATAGTACATTCATACACATACAGAAATAAATAAAAATAAAAATAATTTCTAAAAAAAAGATGGTTCTTAGCTGCCACGTGGGTACTGGGAATCAAACCCAGGTCCTCTGCAAGAGCAGTCGGCGCTCTTAACTGCTGAGCCGTCTCTCCAGTGCCCCCCCCCCATTTCTTACCCGTTCCTAGTATTACAGAAGCATTCTACTGTGCTTGGCTTTTATGAGGGAACTCTTGAAGGGAAAATAGTTTAGGTGGATTTTAACAGTTTTCTGTTGTTGAATTTTCATTTGTTTGTTTGTTCTATAGACCAAATATTTTTTAAAATATCTTAAAAGACTCAAAATGAGCCTACTACCTGACCCAGCCATACCACTCCTGGGTATATACCCACAAGACTCATCCTACTGCAAAGATACATGCACATCTATGTTTATTGCAGCTCTTTTCACAATAGCAAAGAATTGGAACCAACCCATATGCCCGTCAACTGATGAGTGAATAACAAAAATGTGGCACATCTACACAATAGAATTCTATGCAGTGGTAAAAAAAAAGATGACATCAAGAACTTTGAAGGGAAATGGATAGAACTCGAAGCCATTATGCTAAGTGAAGTAACACAGTCCCAAAAAACAAATGGGGAATGGTTTCCTTCATTTGTGGATGCTAGTACCAAATCCCACAGTTGAAAGGCAAGCTGAGCAATGTTATCGTTATATTTCTTTCTATCTGAAAGCAACTGTGATGTTATAATGAGCCCTAGAATTAACTTACCACTTACTTTCAGACATAGTAATTAATGTATATGGGTGGAAGGTATATATTCATATTTTAGAGTAATATAAAACTAAAAGGACAAAAATGTGAATTCCTAAACATATATCAGAGTTAACATACAGTTTGTTCCTGGAGGACATAATTCTGGTACATATATGACCTGAATATAGGCATATTTTGGAGCAATACAATTGGGAGGGAACCACAACAACATAAGGACTGGATCAAAGAATGGACTGACATAGTTAAATTCTGCCCAAAACAATAAACCTTTGTAGAGAAAAACTTTTAAAAGACTGAGAGAAAGATGCAGGACATGTATGGCAGAATGCATGATCTTGGGTGGGGTAGGAAGAAGGGAAAGGGGAATATGTCTAAATTGAGCTGAAAAATGATGTCTGAAATACACGAAACATCACTAAAAGTATTATATTAAAATATTTTAAAAGTCAGACATGGATATAGTATCAAAAACATTAAATTATATAAAAATCAATCTTCCTTCTCCCTTGATGTAAGTACTGAAGCCAGTTAATTAGGAGTCTTTAGGAATTCTCCGTGCTGCAGTTCCATGGAGGAAGAGTTGGCAGAGCATTATAATCATTATTTTAAATACTCAAACTGATAGGTTATTTGTATTTCACCGACCAATCTGCTTCAGTCCTGGTCATGGCTGTTTAGCGTGGAAATGTTGGAATCTGTTTTACTTGTCTACTCTATCAGTGGATGTTTGAATTGTTTCATTTTTAATTTGTGTTTACTTTTTCTGCAGTCATAAGCCAAGCTGTGCTAATTATCCTTCTGTATGCCATTTTCTCATAACCTGGTATATTTGTTGGATGAGTTCATTGTACAGAAGAAAGGCATGTCCAAGCCTCTATAACCACTTGGACACACAACCAAGCATTAAGTTCTGTTGTCTGAACCTTTATTTCCTTTCTTTACACAGTCCCTCAGGACCTTGACAAGTAAAGCCACCTCAAGCTTTGTGGAGTCACGAGTCATTTCCTTTCAGTAGGTTTCTGCAGTGCAGCGTTCACAGTCTGTGCATGTGGCGCACTCAGCCAAGCAGGTTGAACCCAGTTGCACAGAGGCTCATAGTATTATGGTGCTTGCCCCCTTAACTGGGCAAAAATGAATCCAAGCCCCATCTACTGTCAAGAGACTTGAGCATGTAGGAGTGGTCAGCCTCACACCCAAGTTACTGTGTTTGTCAGTGAAATAGTCAACTTGTAAAATGGAAAGGTTTATCTTGTTTCATAGTTTTGGAGGTTCCATTCTATGAATACCGGGCTCCATAGCATTTGAGCTTCTGGTAAGGGAAGCACCCACTGGCAGGAGTGTGTGGGGTAGCCAAACCACTCTCTTCATGGCAGAGCCAAGAAAAAGAAAAAGGGGGTGCAGGGCCCCACTGTCCCCTTCAGGATCATGCCCACAGTGACTGAAGACTTCCTATTAGACCACGCTGATGAAAGTTTCCATCACCTACCCCCCAGCAGTACCAATCTTGGGACTAAGTCATTAATATATGGATCATTGGGTGACATTTGAGAACTGTAGTCCTCATTCAAGTGGGAGGCAAAGTCCCCTCACTATTCACAGCTTTTGCTACCATGCTATGAGACCCTGAATTTTCTACAGGTTGTTCCCCCCCTCACCCCACAATTCCCTTGAACTTGATTGGGTTTTCTTGACTTGTAGACTCAGAGTTGAAAGGGACATCTATAAGCCTTCTCATTCAACCTTCAGAGCCTAGTTAAAATTCAACAAGTGGTTGCCTCTTGTAGGAGAGACTTTACCAACTTATTCAAGGCCCCAGTTTCAATTTGTTGATGGCCTCAAAGCCCCTACTAAAACTTAATGATATAACTTTATTTTTTGATGGGGAAGGACTCTTGTGTTTCTTTTTTCTGTCCCTTTGGAATACCCTAAGGGGATGTTATAGATAATAGTAGACAGGCCTGCCTCATGAACATGAGACAGAGGAGGGGAAGAGCAGACAGAGACCCTTTTCTGCTAGTGATAACTGCAATGAATCCATCACCTCTCTGTTGAGGCAGGGAAGAGAGATGCCTGGGTGTCCTTTCCTGCTGAATCTGCTTCCAGGTGAGGAGGTCACCTGTCAGACTCATTCAGCTGTGAGTCCTGAAATGAGGAGAGATTAGAAGTTGGCCTGCGTATGTGCATGTGCCTCTTATCTACATCTGCATGCACTTACTGTGTATGTGTATGCACATATATGTACCCGAGTATCTATAAATGCAAACTTGTACATACACATATATGCACACTTGTATGCACACACAGATTTTACAATGTACAATTGTAGAAGGAAGTAGAAGTTAAGGACTTTAAAGAAACCTCTTACAAGGAGAAACAAAGACCCGTATGAAGCCCTGAGAGCCGAGAGTTCTGGCGAAGCATGTTTCTCATCCTAAAATAACAAACTTTAGTAGGGAAATTTCCTTCCCAACACCTCCTCTTTTCCATGATAGAATTTTGATGACACCCTTTCCCCTGTCTGATTATATGGGAGCATCAGGGTGAGTAAAGAACTAGTCCAGCTCAGCATTTGGGATAACATGCTTTGAATAGTTGAGGTAAGGAGACTGGGAATGTAGATTCTATGGCTTGATGCCTTGCTTAATTCTTAGAGTAAAAAAGGAAATGCTATGGTTAGTGAGCTAGTTTTTTTAAACAAGATTTTTTTTCTTTTATATATATATATATATCACGTATATATGTCTATATATGTGGTTTTCAGTGTGTGGGCTCATGCTGTGTGCATGCAGGTGCGTGTGTGTGTGTGTGTGTGTGTGTGTGTGTGTGTTATCCAGAGTTGATGTTGGCTGTGTACCTTGATATCTCTCCACTTTATTTATTGAGGCGGGGTCTCTTGCTGAACCAGGAGCTTGCCAAATTTGACTAGTTTAGGTTAGCCATCCCTCTCTGGGAAATCCCATGTCTGCCTCTCTAGTGCTGAGATTACAGATGGCCACCAGGCCTGCCCAGCTTTTATATGAGTTCTGGGAATCAGAACTCTGCTGCCCATGATTTGGGGCAGGGGTGGGCACTATATCCCCTGAGCAATCTCTGCAGCCCTAACCAATGCTTTTGACATTTGTACTCTACTCTGGTAATTGTTAAATGGACACAGAGATTAAGTGAAATTGACCTTAGGGATAAAACTTCATGCCGACTCCTCCCTCCATCCCATCGATATTTCTTTGGAATCATTCCCATGTGAGAGAAGTGATTCAGTATACTGAACAGCAAGCATAAATCCTGGACTCAGATGGTCTGTGAAATGTCAGCTCTGTCACCACCTTTGCTGTGAGGCCTTAAGAAAATTGCTTACCCTTCTTGATTGATCCTCAGCTTCCTTGTCTCCCCTCAAGGATGCTGATATTATACTATTATTTAGTGCTATACCAAAGAATAAATGCATATACATAAAGTACTTAGAACCATGCCTGGCCATATAGAAGTGGCTGCAAAAAAGGCAGACCTCATAATCATCGTTATTTCTATTAGTCTTGTGGCATTTATTCTTGTGTAAAATTATTTTTTTTCACTTTTATTACTATTAAATAGACTTTGGAGAGAACAAAAGCACATAGTTCAGCAATCAGAGGCTGGATAGGACTTTGAAATGACAGGACAGTTTTTGAGATCATCTAAAACTCTTCTGACACTATCCAGCATTTCCTGAATTCAGATTTTTAGCTTCAGAGGTAGTTGTGCTGCCCTTAACGATCTGTATGAAATAACTTCTCTAAGTCATCAGACAATGGTGTGTGTCTGTGGTGAGTCACACTCTGCTGTACTACCCATTGGCATTTGTGGATCCGTAAGTAAATTAGGGAGTGTGCATATAGGGATAGAAACTAAAGTGAGGTGACCCTGGGGTACAGACCTTTAAGATCTAAGCATTGGGACAGCTTACAAGCTGATTCTTCAAACTTCACTCAAAGCAATGCAGATGACTTTCAATTTCTGAAAACTTGGGAGAAAGCTGAGATTTCAAGGTAGGATTAGAAGTCAAGTTGGGCGTGGTGGCACGTGCCTTTAATCCTAGCTCTCAGGAGGCAGAGGCAGGTGGATCTCTGTGAGTTCAAGGCCAACCTGGTCTACATGGTGAGCTTCAGGCCAGCTGGGACCCTGCTTAAAAAAAAAAGAAGTCAAACTCACTGTACTAGTGCTTTGTGGGCAGGCTTTCTTTGAGACCTATGGTTTAGGACTGGTATATCAGTGTGGGTCAGTCAGGAACATATGATACAAGCTTCCTACATATTAAGGAAGAAGCACATCACAGTTAATATTCATTGTTAACTGGACAGGATCTAGAATCATCTAGGAGTCACTTCTAGGCATTTTGATGAGGAAATTTCTAGATGGAGTTAATTGAGGTTAACCCAATATGGGTGGCACCATTTCATGGGCTAGCAGCCCATGCAGAATAAAAAGCAGAAGGTGTCAGAGCACTAAGATTCTCCTCATTCTTTTTTTTTTAAATTTTATTTATTTTTGTATGTGTATAAATGTACTATCTGCATGCAGGTCTGTGCACCCGTGTCGTGCAATGCCGTGGAGGTCAGAAGAGGGTCTCAGATTCCCCTGGAACTGGAGTTCTCCTGGAATTGGAGTTTCAGACAGTTCTCGGCCGCCATGTGGGTGCTGGGGATCGAACCCGGGTCCTCTGCAAGAGCGGTCGGTCCTCTTAACCGCTAGGCCATCTCTCCAGCCCCTCTCCTCATTCTTATACTGCCATGACATCCCCTCTATGATGGACAGTCCTCTCAAAGTGTGCTGCAAACTAAACCCTTCCTTCCTTAAGCTGCTTTTGTTAGAAAAATAACTAATGCAAAAAAGAACTCCACTAATTAATTAATTAATTAATTAATTCCACTAATGCTGGACAAGCTCCAGGTCGTCTCTGGCCAGTCCAAAGCCACCTGCAGTGGCAGAGCCACTGGGCCAGAACCTCATGGACTGCTTGGTGTCTTCCCTTTGCCCCCACTAGATCTCCACCTCACCCGACTCCTGACATCGACAGAGGATTCTTCTTAGACACCAGGGTTGTTCTTTGTTCTGAGAAAAGCCACTGTATGTGATGCCCGGTCTTTGTCTTTCAGAATTCCAAAAAGAAAGACAGGTGCTCCAAGCTTTTAATAATCTCATTTATTTTGAAGGAATTAAGTGGTTACTGTGGATTGGTGTTTGTTCTGGCTTGGTGCACTTACTTGACTTCAAAGAAACCCTCACAGCTCATGCCATGGTAAGTCTCCAAGTTGGCCAGTTGTGGGGGTTCATGAGACAGAGAGCTGTAGTCTTTCTTCTACTAGCAACAAGACCTTGACATCTGACTCTTAATATTCTCACTGACTTCAAAATTTTTAAGAGAATGGAATTTGCTGTGCTGTGAGAGGCTATGCATTTTTCTGTGTGTTTTTCTTTTTTTTTAGCCTGGGGATAGGAAGATCTGAAGTTTCTCTAATCCTACTTTTGTCCTTGGTGGACAGGAACCTTCTATTCTCTTAAAGGCATGTCCTTTGACATTCTCTTATCCACCTGTTCATCCAACTGGTCATTTTTTTTTTTTTTTTGGTCTTTTTGAGACAGTGTCTCCCTGTAGCTTTAGCTGGCCTAGAACCCACTCTGTATGCCAGGCTGGCCTTGAACTCTTAGAGATTCACCTGCCTCTGCCTCCTGAGTGCTGGAATTAAAGGCATGTGTCATCATGCCCAGCCCAACTCTTCTTTCTATGAACATTCACTGTACACATACCAAGTGCTGAGCTCTAAGCTAAATACAGGTGGAATCACCTCTGGGTCTGAAGCAGGAGGGGTTGTGAGGACTAGGGAGAATAAGTATCATTCTGGAGAGGCCTGCCTGGTAGGAGCTCAGATATCAGCTCAGCTGAAGGAATGTTATTATGAATCACAGTAATCTGGAAGCTTGGGAGCTGGGACGTCGTTGCAGCTGATCTTATTGGTTCTTATTCCTCTTATTGACTGCATCGGTCTGGAAACCCAAGGGGGAAGGGGGTCAGGGAGGTAGCCCCTACTGATCACACACCCAGAGGCTGTAGCAAGGATAGACAGTATTGATAAAAAAGGCAAGGAAAATTCCCAGCACAGTAGGGTTTTATGAATGAAGCTCAAGAACATCCGTGGCTCAAAGAAGACATTTAAGCTCATTCGAGTAAGATAATTATTGTTTTCTCCTCCAGGTTAATACTGTGGCTGAGGGTTTTGAACCCAGGTGTATCTCAGTCAATATATTGCAGCTCCATGCTATAGGAAAGATGATAGCAAATCCTTTTCTATTCCTCACATGGAAAAATATAATTAGTTTTTTTCCCTTCATATGACCTGGATATAGTCAACTTGTGTGGGAAGCTTTCTATACCATGAGCAGGTACAAGCGGTCCTGCTAAGGGAAGGGGAGCACAAGTGCCCACCTTGCGGAGAGATCAGTCCCAGTCGGTTACTTCTGTAACCCGACCTGAGAGGTCCTTCCAACTCAGGTCCTCAGCCTGGGACAACGGAACGTTTCCCGTCTTGGCCGTGCTTTTTCCACCTGCCCAAAGACTGCTGGCCCTGGACAGGAATTTCAGGCTGATGGCTGATTGCTTATCCTCAGCCTACACCCACTCACAATTTACTTCACAGCTGGCAATCTGATAGATCTCCTTCAGTCCCACACCAGCTATCCAGGTTGGTGGTCCACTGTCCAACGCACTGGTAACCCACTGGTAACTCGAACGAAATTCAGGCCTGATTCAGCCTCTATGCGTTCAAAAATAACTGCCGGGAATTCTGTGTAATGATGGTAATGGAGAATTTGATTTATTACCTGCTACAGCTTCCTTTTATAAGCAAAATGACGTCAGCTCTCAGAGCCAATCACAGACCCCCAGTTCCGCGCCACTGCACACTGCTGCCCCATCCAGCATCACGCACCTGGGCCACATTGCTTGCTCCTTCCTGGGGTGCAGTCAGAGAAATCCCATGACTCTCATCCACATGTGCCCTGAGGGGTGCTAGCTGAGAACTGGCCCCCAATTCAGACTGGATCTTCCTACACACTTGCTTTGCTTTTGATCCCCTCCCCAAATTAAAAAAATTAAGTAACCTGAAGCAGAAGTGAAATTCTAGTACTTCCAAGTGTACATAGAAAGAAGCCTTGCAGATTATGTCCTAGAAAGCATTTCCTGGGAAGCTCGACCTATACTACACTGAAGTCAGCTATGGAAAGGCTACCATTCAAGTTACTGACAGAGCTGTATGCCAGGTACCCAAACCAAGTGGTCACGCATAGGAGAACAGCCATTTTGATGGCCGTAGCCACCAGAGGGGCACTGCTGACTGGGTCCTTCTATGTCACCTGAAGCAGCAGAACCATCCAGCAGAGCCCTTCTCAAATTCCTGACTCCAAAAATTCTGAGGTAATAAAATAGCTGTTGTTTTAATCCATTCAGTTTGAGGGAAGTTTGTTAAGCAGCACTGTACAGTGATCCAGTCTTCTCACACTGATTGTTTCCATTTATCCTATATCCACATTATTTATTATTTATTATTTTCATTTTATGTTTAAGAGTGTATGTATTGCCTGCATGTGTGTAACTGCACCGTGTTGCACAATGCCCATGGAGGCCAGAAGAGGACATCAGATCCCCCTGGAACTGGAGTTACAGACAGTTGTTAGCCACCATGTGGGTCCTGGGAATTGAACCTGGGTCCTCTGCAAGAGGGGTCAGTGCTCTTAACTGTTGAGCCATCTCTCCAACCTGTTATATCCACATTATTAATTGGAAGTAGCACCAACCACCATTAACTGATCTATATGATATTATTCAAACATACAATTTTTTTCCTTTTGTTTTGTCTAGCATTTGAAATGGATTTTATTTTAATTTTTTGTTTATTATATTTTAAGGGATTCACAGTATAAGAGCACAGTTGTTTTCAGATCACATTGACATTGCTCAGTTTGCCATACGATTAGGTAATTGGTGCTAGCATCCACAGATGAGGGATACCATTCATCATTTGGTTTTCTGGGACTGTGTTACTTCACTCAGCATGATATCTTCTAGCTCCAGCCATTTACCTGCAAAGCTCATGATGTCATCTTTCTTTACCACTGCATAGAACTCCATTGTGTAGATGTACCACATTTTCTCTATCCACTCATCAGTTAAGGGGCACTTGGGTTGGTTCCAGCTCCTTGCTGTTGTGAAGAGAGCTTCAATAAACATGGCTGTGCATGTATCTCTGCTGTAGGATGAGTCTTATGGGTACATGCCCAGGAGTGGTATGCCTGGGTCAGGTGGCAAGTTCATTCCAAGTCTTCCAAGGGTTCTCCACACTGCTTTCCATAGTGGCTGTACCAGTTTACATTCCCACCAGCAGTGGATGAGTGTTCCCCTTTCCACACAACCTCTCCAGAACCTGGTATCATTTGTTTTCTTGATCCTAGCCAGTCTTATTGGAGTAAGATGATATCTTAAAGTGGTTTTAATTTGCATTTCCTTAATGATTAATGATGTTGAATACTTCTTAAGATGTTTCTCAGCCATCTCCAATTCCTCACTTGTGAAGTTTCTGTTCAGCTCTTTGCTCCATCTATTGAGTGGGTCATTTGTTTTCTTTCTTCTTTGCTTTTTGAGTAGTTTATATATTGTGAAAATCAATGCTTTGTCAGATGTATCTGCAGTGAAGGTTTCCTCCCACTCTGTGGGATTTCTCTTCACTTCCTTGATTGTTTCTTTTGATGTACAGAAGCTTTTGAGTTTAATGAGGTCCCATTTGTCAACTGTCAACCTTAATTCTTATGCAGCTGCTGTCTGATTTAGGAAGTCTTTTCCTATGCCTATGTCTTGTAGTCTGCTGCCAACTTTTTCTTCTATTGCCTTCAGAGTTTGGGGTTTCACGTTAATCCATCTGGAGTTGACTTTTGTACAGGGCGAGAGGTAAGGGTTTAATTTCATTCTTCTACAAGTGATGATCCAGTTTTGCTGACACACGTACAATTTTTTTAAAGTTCTGATTCTGTGAAAAATGATCTAGTCAGATAACTGACTATCAATATGGAGATGTTGAAGTCTGGAGGCATTTTGTTTTTTGGAAGTAGAGCAAACAGAACCTAGAAAGAGAAGCGTGCGGAAAGATTATAATTCGATAGCCCCTTAAGTTATCTTGAAATAAAAGTTTAAATTTAAATAACTTTAGCAAATTATATGTTCCTTGCCCATATGTTCCATCAAGACAAATATTTGGGTCTGGAGGAATGGCTAGGTGGTGCAGAGCATGTACTGCTCTTATAGAGGGTCCAGTTCCTGTCTCCCATGTTGGAAGGCTTCAATTGTCTGTAAGTCCAGCTCCAGAGGATCTAACACACTCTTCTGGACTCTGCAGGCATTGTGCTCACATGTGCACACACCTACAAACCAACACATGCACATGTACTAAAAAAAAAAAATAAATAAAAGAAATCTAAAAATATTATATTCACAGGGCTAGAGTGATAGCTCCGTGGTTAAGGGCACTGACCCCTCTTACAGAGGACACAGGTTCAAGTCCCAGCACCCACAAGTAAAAACACCATCCTTAACTCCAATTCCAGGGGATCTGGCACCCTCTTCTGGCCCCCATGGGCATTGCAGGACACGGGTGCACTTCTACATTCACACATACAAAATAATAATTAAAATATTAAAAAAATTATACTCATATCAGACTAAATACTGAAGTAAGACTCATTTTAAGAGAAAGTTCAACAGGCTGATGTGCAGCTACTGAGATGTAAAGGAAAGAGAACTTACTAAGGAAATTAGTAAGCATAGTAGTGGCTAGAGTATTACTGAGGTTTATTTCCCACTATAACAAGTAAGCCCTTAAGAAAGCAGCATTTCTTCCTTTTTTTTCTTTTTTTTTCTTTTCGAGACAGGGTCTCCCTGTAGCCCCAGCTGTCCTGGAACTCACTCTGTAGACCAGACTGGCCTTGAACTCACAAAGATCCGCCTGCCTCTGCCTCCCGAGTGCTGGGATTAAAGGCATGCACCACCACACCTGGCCATTTATTTCTTACCATGGATATGATGCCCGTGTGTGTGTGTGTGTGTGTGTGTGTGTGTGTGTGTGTGTGGTCTTCACTCACTGAACTCACTCAGAGACATTGAAATTCCACCTCAACATGCACTTCCATAGCTGTCAGAGTGTTGGGAAAGAAATACAGCAACTCATAACCACTTCTTAAAACTTCACTCAAAATGAAACAAATGCTCTCTGTCTCTACACTGCCAGCCCAAACACATTTTGTGGTGCTATTTCAATTTCAAGAGGGAAGAGAAGTTTGCCTAGGAGAGGAAGAACTTAAAATCCTTACAGGACAGCCCCAGTTATAGCCAGAATGATCTGTTAGCTCAGGGACTTTGGTAGCCATAACTCACTGGATTCTAACAAAGATATATAGAAATTTTTATGGTGCTGGGTATCCTTGGAGCGTGGGCCAAGCACATGCTAGGTAAGTGCTCTGCCACTGACAGATCTGTAGTCCCAAACAAGAATCCATTTTCAGAGCTGGAGAGATGGATCAGCTCTTAAGAGCACTGACTGGCTGTTCTTGCAGAAGACCTGAGTTTGAATCCCAGCACCCACATGGTGGCTGGCAACTGTCCATAACTCTAGTTCCTGGGAATCCGAGACCCTCTTCTATCTTCTGCAACTACTACATGACATGGGTGCACTTACATACATACACCCACAACCATCATACACGTAAAAATAATTAATTAAAAAATCCATTTTCTAGGTAGAATACAGACCTAGAAGTCAAATCATCTTTCTGTAATCATACCATAATTAAAGAGAATCTGCAACCCAAGTTCTTAGACCTGATACCAAAGTACATGGTGTTTGTTTTGACATGACACTCATTAAGTATATCCATATCTTTTATGAGTTAGCAAGGTCAAAAGGAAGTGAAGGGAATTTAATAATTATATTTGCATTTTGGGGTCACTTTCATCTTAATAAGGCACTTTGCTTCTCAGACATGTGTTCTGAACTGCACTGGGAAGATTAGTGAGTTACAGAGTCCCCACTGTGTTCAGATCAGGAAACAAACAGCCTCCAGTGTCCTTGTAGGGTTTATACATGAGAAAAGAAAGAAAGAAGAGATAAATATTCGTTTAAGGAAAGGCTCACAGGCACTTGAAGGGTATACTTGTAAATTAATACATGGTGCATCTCTTGACACTCGAGCAAAGTGTTTTATAAAAAAATTCTTTTATATAGCAAGTGGCAAAATCTTGGAATGTGTTCAAGGATAAAAATATATTATTCTAAGCAGGATTTGAAGCAGTTTAGAAGGACAAGAATTTTGGAATCAGGGACTCTGATTAACCTGCTGAAAGGTATTTTTACTTCCAGGAAAATGTGTTTACACGTGGGAGCATTTTTCTCTTATGGTATTAGTATAGATGTATTCCCCACCACAAGCCCATCCATTTATTTAACATTTCATGATTTAGGTGAGCATTTAATTATTAAAGTCCAAGTTCTTGGAGGAACATCACATAGTCCTGATGATCGGATAAGCTGAAAGAGGGACTGTTTGAGGTGTGCCTGTGCTGTGTTCTCTGCGTCTGTCATTTACAGAGATGGGCTTTGTCTTGAGCTGGGGTATCTGAACATATATTTTGATGTTGTTAGTAACATGTAAACTAACCCAGAGGAACTGAGAGAAGATCAAATACCGAATGAAAATAAAATAACAGACTATCAGGTCTGGCTGTTGTTTGAGTGGTCATTGATGTTGAAATATATAACCCCTTTAGAGGAAAGGGGGAAGATGTCTGATAATTGAACTAGATGTGGCAGCAGGCACTCATTAAACATGGAATAAGCAAAAATTAGTCGTGTCCTGTCCAGAAGGCTGCATTTCACTGCAGCCCTCCTGTTTCAGCTTTTATACTCTTCCTGGCCCCTTTTCTGTTATATTACTTGGTCCTGGAGGAGGTGAAATAGATGTCCCATTTGGGGGTGAGCACTCATTTAGTCTTAGTATTTGACTAGTCATGAGTCCCTGTATTAACAGTTACCTACTGTTAATATGTTAAATATGCTGTGTCATATTTACACAGTAGACCT
The DNA here is from genome assembly GCA_009823505.1 of Rhizomys pruinosus. NCBI lineage: Eukaryota > Metazoa > Chordata > Mammalia > Rodentia > Spalacidae > Rhizomys > Rhizomys pruinosus. The sequence goes on along the minus strand of VZQC01011925.1, from coordinate 4,030,837 downwards.
TGGATAAAGGTGTTGAAGAAGATGGTCTAGCTAAGGTGGGTCACCTCCACCACTTTGATGAGCTTAGGCCTGGGTGATTGGTCATTTGTTCTGAAAGTATCATGCTCAAGTAAGTCCTGCTCCTGAGTTGTTCAAGTAGCTGATCACTGTAAAAGAAGCTACTTTGCTCAACACAGGTAGCAATGATAGTGTAGGGCATAAATTTAAATATTTAGAAAGTAGTTTGGCTACATGTCCTTTTTTGATGTATATTTTTAGTGCATTTCATACAACACATTTTAAACATATTTAGACCTCTCTCACATTCACATGACCATAGCTTCCCTCACTGGGTTTCATGCATTCTGTCGTATTTGTTAAGGCCTAAGTCAAGTTAGTATCCCCAGATGTCCATCAGTACAAGTTCATGCACTGGAGTCTACTCAGTCTTTGTAGGTCCCTCCCTTAGAGAAGATCAACTCTCCTTCACCCTGCAGTAGTCAGCTGCCAATAGTTCTTCTGCCAAGGTTGGGCCTTGCTGCCCATTTTCCCAGTTCTGTGCTGGGTTTTGTCCAATTGAGTTTGCATGGGTCTTGTGCTTGCTGCCACCATTGCTGTAGGTTCATATGAGCAGGGTCCCAGAAGATTGTTTTCTTGTGATCATGCAGCACCCCTGGCTCTTACAGTCTTTCTGCCCCCTCTTCTGCAATGGTCCCTCAGCCATAGGTGGGTGAGGTTTAATATACGAGTCCTATCTGCCATCTCTTATCTTCTATACTTCCGCCAATTGTGGCTTTCTGTGAGCATTATATTCTGTTGCATGAACAAACTGCTGGTGAGAGTTGAGAGATGTATTAGTATTCTCTCTACTCCTTGTTCTGATATGTTCCATGAGCTTTAGGTGTAGAGGTTCCATTGGGCATGTGTCACTTAGGGTTGAGCATCTCTCAGACACATATTCTCTGTATGTCACCAACTGTGGAACTTTGTATTGGTCTCTATCTGTTGCAAAGAGAAGATGCTTTGATAAGTGGTAAATGATGTGCTTCTCTATAAATATAAGATCCATATTTAGCATATATCAATAAATTACATTTGTCTAGGGATATGACAGAGGTAGGGTTTTCTGTAGGATCTATGTCCTCTCCAGCCATGTGTATTTGGCTATATTGAGTGCCACCTATGAGTTCCCTCCTACTGAGAGAGCTTTAAGTCTAATTAGGCAGCTGTTGATTACCTCCAAAATAAAAGTCCCTTTACTGCTTCACTATAGTTTGTTGTGCTGGTCATTGCTGTGGTTATTAGGCTTTAAAGCTGAGGTTGCACCCTTGATGGAATTTCTCTCTTAGCAGCTTATGTAGTGTCCTCCAGAACTATGAGAACTTGTCTTCAGGAAGGCGGCTTCCAGGCCAGTTCTGACTCCATTGCTCTAAGTCTGTTCTGTCTTCAGCAATAGGGTCTTACCTTCAAGTTCTGGGAGGCAATCAAGGACTGTGGCAATAGCCTGTGTTATTTTGGGAGTCTCTTGGACTACCGTGACCAAGAACTCCAAGGGAGGTTTCTTCTGACTTGTCATATAGCCTTCAGGTTTATACATGCACTCATGTTCAGATAGTGCATGTGTATTTTTCAGTAGGCTTTTGAGCTAATACATTTCCCTTTGGTTTTTCCCACCACCTAAGCATTATTTATCTCCTCTCTCTCTGCCTGTTTAGCCTTCCTCACCCCTCCCCTGTTAAAGTTCCTGCATTTTCCTCATTTCCCCTTGATAATGTCTGTCTCCTTATTTACACCCATGTTTCTTTGTGTCTCCTTCCTTCCTCTCTTCCCAGTTGAATACCACAACTTCCCCCCTTAGTAGCATCTCTTTTCTGCTGTCCCCAACTCCTGGGCTCTTTCCCTTCCTTTACCTCCATGGTTCCTTTCCATTTCCTTGGGTCCTACATCAGGATGTATATTCACAAATAAGGTCTTGGTGCTAAAATCCTACATATCCATTTTGCTTAATGCCAAGTAAGTACATTTCTACAATATATTGTGAATATAATATATGAAATATCAAAAAATAAATAAAGATAAAATGAGAAATGACCAGCAACCTGCTGTAGGATTGTCAAAGAGGCAGCTGAGGGTAAATAGGAGTTTGCTGGGTTAGAAGAAAGATCTGATCCAAAGGGGCCTGGACAGGCCCATGCAAGTGTGTGGGAGGCAGAGATCACCAGGAAGGACACCACTGCTTTTTGTTTTTACTTAGATGCTAATAATTCCTTTCTGAAAGATAGATTATAGTGTATGAATAGCATTCAAATACCTGTTGCCTAATGAACATCTCCTTGGGATTCAAGGATATTTTTTAACCTAATATCTCCCAAATGGAGTGTGCTGGTGGATGAAAGAATGATGAATGGATGAGATGATCTAGATTGGAAAATTGGGATGTTGATAAGACAGAGGTTGAGAAACATTTTGAAAGTACAGTGGCTAGGACTGTGGGTTAAGGAAGAGGAGAGAGAATGAAGCATGGACAGTTGTTTGGGGATATTTAGTGGTCCTTTTCTTTTTCATCTGCTGATTTTTCTTCGGGCCACCTTCTGAGGGTTGTGATGGAGGCCCCTCGGGCTCCCGAAATCTACTTGCACTGCCTTTCATCTCCAAGGTCTGAGTCTTGAGACTGAGGAACAGCTGGCAGAAGATGAATCAGGGATGTTTTGGGAGGAGCGTGACTTGTTTTCTGTGACATTTCTCTGAGTTTGACTCATCCATCTTACAAAGTTCAGACCATAATAAGTGTGATGGTTTCAATGAGAATGTCTCCCAAAGGCTGCAGGTATTTGGATATTTTGTCCCCAGTTGGTGGCGCTGTTTTGGGAGCTCTTAGAAGGTGTGGCCATGCTGGAGGAAGCACATCATTGGGGGGCTGGCTTAGAAAGTTTAAAAAGCCTTTAATCTTGTACAAAATATATATTAAAAAATAAAAATAAAAAAAAAGAAAGTTTAAAAAACCTTGCCAATCTCTGCTTCCTGTGCCTGCTTGAAGATGTGAAGCTCTCCTTTCTGCTTCTGCTCTGGCACCTCCTGCCAGCATGCCTTCCCATCATGATGGACTCTAATTCCTCTGGAACCGTGAGTTCCAATAAACTCCTTCCTTGATCATTGTGTTTCTATCACAGCAACAGAAAAATGACTAATACAGTAAGTCTCATGTCTCCTTCTTCTTGTTATAAATTGTGGCACTGCCACTGAGCTAGTTGAAATCAACTGTGTGGACCGAAAAGTAATAAGTCGGATTCATTTCAAAAATAAATATTGTCAGAAAGTATTATCAGCATTTTTCAAGTAATAAGGTTCTGAATGTGATTATATATCCATTTTGTGCTATTTAGCATAAATCAATCCCTCTGTCCCTCTTTTTATCCATCCTCTCATATGTCTAACACAGTGTATAGTAGGGTCCATAATTCTTTCAGTGCTGTTTCTAGGTCATTTTAATGACCCACATTTTTAGAGGCACCCAGTAATATGACTTATTATTTGAATCTGTGATAAGATTTTATTTGCATGGTTATTTTTCTTTTAGACATTCATATTCGTATCTTAGTGCTATTGTAACTCAGGGCACTGTATGATGTTTTATTTTATGAGTCTTTGCATGTGAGTGCATAGCTGGGGAGTAGGGTGGGAAAGGTGAGTAAAACACAATCAACTTAAATTGTCATCACTTAATAATCTCTTACTGTGGTCTAGGCAATAAGCTAGGTTGCATAGAACACACACGCACACACACACACACACACACACACACACACACACACACACTGGCCATTGAAACTTGGGCTTCACACATGCTAGGCCAGTGCTCTAACATACAGCTATGTTCTCGGCTCCTTAAAAAATTAAAATTTTTAAAAATTTTTATAAATTTCGAAACAGGGTCTTGCTGTATTACCTAACTTGGCTTGGAACTTGCTCTGTAGCCCAGGAAGAGCAGTTTCTGTGCCCCACACACTCCTTGGCCTCAGCCTCGTGTGTAGGCCTGTGCCAGCAGACCTGGCAGACATTGATTCTTTTTTTTAATTTTATTTATTTTTGTATGTATATGAGTGTACTGTCTGCATGTAGGTCTGTGCACCCATGCTGAGAAGGTCAGAAGAGGGTGTTGGATTCCCCTGGAAATGGAGTTAGAGATGGTTCTCAGATGCCATGTGGGTGCTGGGGATTGAACTCGGGTCCTCTGCCAGAGCAGTCAGCACTCTTAACCGCTAGGCCATCTCTCTAGCCACTGACATTGATTCTTTTTTAACATTTTTTTCCTAGTTTCCATAGCCTGTTGGTGTGTCATATTTACACAGTAGAACTTGGATAAAGGTATTGAAGAAGATGGTCTATCTAAGGTGGGTCACCTCCACCACTTTGATGAGCTTAGGCCTGGGTGATTGTTCATTTGTTCTGAAAGCATGAGCTCAAGTAAGTCCTGCTCCTGAGTTGTTCAAGTAGGCGACAATTTTCTTTGCTGGTATTTGATTAGAAACTACCTGCCTTTCTCTTATACCCCATGGCCTACATGCCCCCACATTTTATATCTCCTTTTCATGTCAGTTTTTGTTTGTGATTCTTCATTGCTCAGTCATAACCAGATACTCTGGACTTCTAGACTCATCTCCCTAAATCCTTCCTAACCTGATTTCAAAACCATCTGTTCTTGGCTTAGGTTGGAAGAATTTTGTCTGTTCTTTTAGCACATGGTCAGCCACAGAATTAGGCCATAGTGTTAATTTATGGACCCTTGGCTGCACTGACCACTTTGCTTATATTTATCTCATTTTATTCAGGATAAAAACTTTCAGGGTTAAGGAATATAGTTAATCTTAACTGTCAACTTTATACAACCTAGAATCACCTGGAAAGAGGATCTCAATAAGGAGTTGTCTAGGTCAGGTTGGCCTGTGGGCATGCTTGTGGGAGATTGTCTTGATTGTCTCATTGAGGTGTGAAGACCTGCCCATTGTAGGTGGCACCAGTCCCTGGGCTCAGATCCTGGACTGGATGGGTATAGAGAAGAGGCTGAGCACAAATAAGCATGCCTATGTTCATTCTCTGCTCTTGACTGTGGGTGTTACCAGCCGCTTCGAGTCTTTATTAATTCCTTTCTGTGGCTGTGATAAAACATCATGATCATGGTTACTTGCAGATGGAAGAGTTTATTTGGCTAACAAGTTCTGAGGGCTAATGGTCCATTGTGGCAGGGAGGCATGGCAGCAGCCGCAACAGGAACAGAAAGCTGAAGACATAGTCAAGCAGGCACAGGAAGCAGAGAGAGAGGGAGAGCAAAACTGAAAGTGGGACCGGACAGTAAACTCTCAATCCCTCCCCAGTGACACGCTTCCTCCAGCAAGGCCACATGCGTCCCAAGGATTCCATGACCCCCCCCAAATAGTGTCATCAACCAACCAAGTGTTCAAATACCTGGAGCTTATGGGGGACCACCAAGTCCTTGACTGGACTTCCTCACGATGATGGACCATATCCTGGAATTGTAAACCAAACAAACCCTTTCTCCTTTAAAGTTCCTTTTGTCAGCGACAGAAATGAAACTAGGGCTGGAGGTTTAGAAAGGTACAAAAATTCCCACAGTCATATAGCTGGTATGTGGTAAGGCTTGAACAGTGTGCCAGACCTCGTATTCCAGAGCCTGGGATAGTGCACCAGAGTCCCTTGGAAGGCTAGCTGAGGCGGCTTCAAGACCCATCACGGGAGTGTTTCTAAATCAGCAGTTCTGGGGCTGCAGCCTGGAAACATGCATTTCTGACAAACTCACATGCGATGTTGACGCAGCTCATTTGAGGATCACACTCAGACCCTAATACATTGTGGAGACAGTTTCTCCGGGCTGCTGGAATTCAAATACAAACTTACTAAGGGGAAGAGCTAGGGAAAACACACTTTCTTTTGAGCTGCTTACCACTCATTTATGTCAGCTGTTAGAGTGGCTGTCAGGACAAGGGTCCTCAGAGAATGCTTGTAGTCTAACTGCAAAGGTACCAATTGTTTTCATTCTTAACAAATTACACTTTCAGGTCTTTGCTGGTCTTTCCTATGCTTTGAAACCTCACATGCTTCATTTTGAAGTCTCGTCATTTTTGCTTTTTCTATCCACATCATTCTTATCATTCTCTAGAGGTATTCCTTTCTTTCCACAGAAGTTCCTTCCTGGAGGTTACATTTTTCTTTCCCCAACCAAAAATGCACTTTTTCAAATCTTCTACTTCTACATGGATAAGATAAAATTTCTGGACCCTCTCTGGGTTTGCAGTTGTTCCCGACTCCACTGTAAATCCAACTGCCTTCTCCTTCATCTATCTTGTGGTGCAGAAGATCCAGTGGAATAATCCAAAACCCCCTTCTAGAACAAGCTTCTTGAGGATGGGGGCCATGTGTGTCATAGCTTATGGGGAGCCATGATGCCTTGGAATCAGCAGGAGTCAGAAGAGCTCTGCCATGTGGAGTGGAGGACTTCCTGTTGTGGGGTTTGCTTCCCTGAGTCAAAGCCTTCCATTGAGAATGTAAATTTAAATTTGTTAGATGCCTTCTCTGTTTGTGTCTGCACACTCTCATGGAAAATGGTTTCTTATCCTACACTTTGATAGTAGTGCCCGGCAGCCAAAAGCTCCGGTGTGGGGGTGTACTCTGTCTTGGCTTCCTCTGTAACAGGGGCTCCTGCCTGGGAGCCTGGGATGGAACCTGGTACCCCATGCTAGTCTACCTTGGAGAATATTATTTTTTGAAAACCTATTTGGCTCAATTTGAGGAGCTATCAAATCAGTCTGGTGGGTATAGAGACTCTGTCTTTCTTTGATGGCTCTGCTTTTTTTATTTTCCTACAATTTGGAGGATCCCCTAGATGCATTGTGACAGGAGTAGGGCTGCAGCATTTGTGCTCTCAGGCAGTTCTGGATGTCAGCAGTTTCTCCCTGATTTTTCATGTGGGGGTGCTTTATATCCCAGCTTAGTCTAAGTAGGACATGCTATTGAAACAGAAGAGAAGGATGCAGATGCAGAGGCTCTAACACCTGGTCTTAGCAAAGTGACTGGAGCACATCACTGAAGAAAACAGTGACTTTCAAATATGCTTGAACATGTGTGGTTCCTGATGACAAAAGAATTATCATCTCTGTGATTAAATAAACATTTTATTATTTTATGTGTATGAGGGTTTTGACTGCATGCATGTGAGTGCATCATGTGTGTGCTATGCCTCCAAGGTCAGACGGGGGGTGTTGGATCCCTTGGAACTAGAGTTACAGATGGTTGTTAGCTACCCTGTGGGTGCTGGAACTGGTTACAAGAGTAACCAGTGCTTTTAATCACTGAGCCATCTTTCCAACCTGCTAATAAAATTTTAATGATGAAACTAGCAAGGTTGGAACTTTGGACTCTGATTCTCTCTTTGCCCTTGCAAGCCAAATTAAGCAATGCAATAGATGATCTTTGTATTTGCTAACACAAAGTATTTTCTTATAATCGCTACTTGCATACAATTTTTATTTTATACATAGTACACAAATCAGTGGGTTTAGAATACTTTTTTGAAAAAAAAATCTACTGTGTTTTTTTTTCGTTTTGTTTTGTCTTTTCGAGACAGGGTCTCCCTGTAGCCCCAGCTGGCCTGGAACTCCCTCTGTAGACCAGGCTGGCCTTGAACTCACAAAGATCTGCCTGCCACTGCCTCCCAAGTGCTAGGATTAAAGGAGTGCACCACCATGCCTGGCTTGTTTTATAGAAATATAGTTTCCAAATTATTGGTGTTCTACTAAATGTTGTTTTGAACTTCTATATGCACACATGTATTTTATGCACAGTTATGATAATTTCAATTAGGGGCCACAAAAAATTAAAAAATTATTCTGGATCACATGGCAGGAGTGTGCTTTCCTATTGTTCAAATATCAAAGTATATTTTCATGTGAAGCATGCTGAAGATTAAGTTTGAAAAAGTTTTTTTTAATTTATTTTTATTTTATGTATATGAGTTATGTGTTATGCATGTATGTTAGTGCACCCCTGTTGTGCAGTACTGTGGAAAGAAGAGGGCATTAGATTCCCTGGAACTGGAGTTACAGCATGTTGTTAGCTACCATGTGGGTGCTGGGATTCAAACCTGAGTCTTCTGCAAGAACAGCCAGTGCTCTTATCTGCTGAACCATCTCTCCAACTCCTGATAGTTAAGTTTGATTGACTGATGGAGCCATACAAAACCTCAGAAAACCAATATCCATTAAAGTTGACTTGATAATAATATGCTTCCATCAAAATTATATGATGGCAAGGTGGCATGGGCCGAGCTAGATAGACAGCAGAACAACAGCATGGAGGCCAGGTGAGGCAAAACTGCCTGGCAGCTCCCACCCCCAGTGGCTTGGGAGCACCCATAAAGCCACCACCTCGGGTACCAGTGTGCAAAGTGGCCTGGGTGGAACTAGACAGGCAGACAACAGGACAACAGCTTGGCAGCCAGGTGAGGCGAAACTGCCTGGTGGTCCCCTGCCCTGGCAGCTTGGGTATGGACAATCCAGTGGGTTCAGTGTTAATGATTCTAGGCTGCACAGCCCATGTAGAGGAACTACCTGGTGGGAAGCAGAGTGACCAACCAGTCCTTCATATTAATGTTTGAGATTAGCACCAGAATACAAACAAACAAACAAACAAACCCACATGCCAAAGACACAATGAAAAAACAACAACATGGGAAAAGCTTATAATAAATCCACACCGAATTCTACCAGTCCTATAGAAGATCCCTACAACTAGCTCTCCCTGGAAGGAAACCAAGACAAGGACCTTAGAAGAACAATTGTAGATATATTCAAAGAAATCAAAGAATATAAAGAACAAATCAGAACTAAGGGGAGAGAATGAAAAACTCAGAAAGGAACTAGAAGGAAAGAATGATTAACTCTGGAAAGAGCTAGAGGGAGAGAATGACAAACTCTGGAAGGAAGTGGAAATACTGAAAAGATCCCAGGCTAAAATGAAAAAGAAACTGCCCAGTGAAGCAAGGAGTTACAAGGAGAGAATGACAAGCTCCAAAAGGAAGTGGAAATACTAAAGAAATTACAGGATGAAATGAAAAAGGAAATTGAACACTCATTCAGTCATTAGGAAAGGATGGGAAAAAATCCTCAGAAGCAGAATGGATGAAGCAGATAAAAGAATATCAGACTTGTGGGATAACATAGAACAACTAGAATGCTCAAGTAAAGATTATGAAAAATTAAAAAAAAAAAACAAGAGTGGAACAACCAAGAAATGTGGGACACCATGAAAAGACCAAATCTCCACATATCATAAGGATAGAGGAAGGAGAAGAATCCCAAGACAACAGTATTGATCAGATCACCAACAGAATAATAGAAGAAAATTTCCCCAAACTGAAAAAAGACAAACCCATACAAATACAAGAAGCACATTAGAAGACCAGAAAAGAAATTCCACACACCATATCATATTTAAAATGCTAGATGCTCAAAACAAAGACAAACTATTGAAAGCCACAAGAGAAAAACAATTTACATATAAGGCGAAATCCATCAGAATTACAGCTGACTTCTCAGTGCAAACTATGAAACCCAGAAGAATGTGGACCAAAGTATTCCCAGAGCTAAAAGACTTTAGATGCCAACCCAGATTACTATACCCAGCAAAAATGTCAATTACAGTTGAGAGATAAAGAAAAATCTTTCCTGACATAAACAAAATGAAAGAATTCATGTCAGAAAGCCCAACACTTCAGAAAATACTTGAAGCAATTCAAAGAACAGAGGAAAGAAGCAACTATCCCCAAGCAACTAAAGAGAGAAATTAATAAAAGCATAAATACTAACCTAGACCAAGAATGCAAATAAAAAATAAGTTGAAAGGAAGCAACACATATCTATTAATAATAACCTTAAATATTAATTGTCTAAACTCCCCAATCAACAGACATTGACTGGGAGAATGGATTAGGAAACAGAATCCATCTCCCAGTCAATATATGCTCTACCAGAAACCCATCTCATCCTCAAGGACAGAAACCAACTTAAAGTGAAAGGATGGAAAAAATATTCTAAGCAAATGATACCAAAAAGCAAGCAGGAGTTGCTATTCTAACATCAGACAAAATAGACCTCAGAGTAAAATTAATCAAAAGAGACATTCTTCTGGGCCATTACAGTCTTATCAAAGGAACAATTAACCATGAAGATTTCAGAATCCTAAATGTTTATGCACCAAATTCATGTGCACTGAATTTTATAAACATAGTTCTGCAGGACCTCAAGACACAGATTAATCCCACCACACTAAATGAGGGACTTCGATACCCCACTGAGCTCCTTGGATAGATCAACTGGACAGAAATAAACAAGGAGACATTGGAATTGAACAATACAATACACCAAATGGATTTCATAGACATCTACAGAATATTCCACCCGAACCCCAGAGAATATGCTTTCTACTCAGCGCCTCATGGAACATTCTCCAAAATCGACCACATACTGGGACACAAAAGAAATCTCAACAAATACAAAAGGATCAAAATTATTTCATGTATTCTATCATACACAGTGCAATAAATCTCAATATTAACACCAGAATAAGCCCAACTATCTAAAAGAACACATGGAGACTAAAACACACAACTCTGAATGGGTCAGGGAAGAAATAATGAAATAAAAGTATTCACAAAACTGAAAACAAAAAAACAATCAACACACAAAAAACTGTGTCTTACAAAACTCCTAAAGCGAACCTTATAGCCCTAAATGCCACATTAAAAAATAAAAAAAAAAAACAGGAAAGGACACAAAAAATAACACTGCAAGCTAATACAACTTGAAGACAACAACCAAATGATCCCTTAAAACCCAGCAGACAGATGACACTACAAAATCAGATCACAAATCAATTAGAAGTATAAATCAAGAACAACCACACCCAAACAAAAAACAAAAACAAAATCAAAAAAAAAAAAAAAAAAAAAAAAAAAAAAAAGATAAACAAGATAGACAAACCTCTAGCCAAATAACCAAAAGACAAGCACAATCCAAATCAGTAGAATTATTAATATGAAAGAGGAACATACAATAGACAAAAAAAATTAGAAATCATAATGAGAATACTTCAAAAGCTTATACCATGTACTTAAAATATTGAAAACACCTAGGAAATGGCACAATCGACCCTATCTCCGACTGAACTATCACCAAAGCGTTACACACGAAGAGATTGAAGTTTAAAATCAACACATAGTATTTGCAAGATACAAATAAATAAAAAACCCCAAGAAATAAAGCCCAGGCCCAGATGGTTTCACAGCAGAATTCTATAAAACATTTAAAGAGGTCTTACAACCATTACTATGCAAACTGTTCAGAAGGATCCAAACAGAGGGAAGTCTCCCAAATTCCTTCTATGAAGCCAGCATCACTCTAAACCAAAAACCAGGCAAAGACACAACCAAAAAAGAAAACTATAGGCCCATCTCATTAATGATCATAGATCCAAAAATTCTCAACAAAATACTTGCAATTCGCATACAGACTCACATCAAAAGGATCATCCATCCTGGTCAACTTGGATTCATACCAGAAATGGAGGTTGGTTCAACATATGTAAATCAATAAATATAAAACTCATAAATGGACTGAAAGACAAAACCACACGATCATGAGCATCTCAATTGATGCAGAAAATGCCTTTTTATTTTATGTGTATGAATGTACTGTCTGCATGTAGGTTTGTGCACCCATGTCATGCAATGCTGCGGAGGTCAGAAGAGGGTGTCGGATTCCTCTGAAACTGGAGTTGAAGATGGTTCTCAGGCACCATGTGGGTGCTGGGGAGAGAACCCAGGTCCTCTGCAAGAGCAGTTGGTGCTCTTAACCACTAGGCCATCTCTCCAGCCCCAGAAAAAGCCTTTGACAGGATCCAGCATCCCTTCATATTTAAATTTCCAGAGGGAATTGGACTGAAGGGAGCATTCCTCAACACAATCAAAGCCATGTATAACAAACTCACAGCCAACATCATCCTAAATGGAGAAAAATTAGGAGCATTTCCCTTAAAGGCGGGAACTCAGCAAGCTTGTCCCCTATTGCCACTCCTTCAGTTTGGTGCTTGAAATTCTTCCTAGGGTGATAAGACAAGAGAAGGAAATTAAAGGAGTACTAATTGGAAAAGAGGAACTCAAACTATCCCTTTTTACAGATGATAATGTTTACCTAAGGAATGCTAAAAACTCTACCAGCAAACTCCTAGAAATGAAATTAAAATAAGAGTTTCGGTAAACTGTTGGGGTACGAAATTAACCTAGAAAAATCAGTAGCCTTCCTTTACACCAACAACAAGCAACTGAAGAAGGGCTATAAGGAGATCTTCCTGCTCAAAATAGCCTAAAAAAATTCCTGAGAACAATCATAACCAAAGACACCAAAGACTTTTACAACAAAAATTTTAAACCCCTGAAGAAGAAGATTGAAGATGAAATCAAAAGATGGAAGGTCCTCCCATGCTCATGGATTAGAAAAAATAATAGAGTAACAATATCCATTTTACCCAAATTAATATACAATTATTAATCCCAATTAAAATCCCCATGAGTTTCTTCACAGACTTGGAAAAATTTCTTAAATTCATATGGAAAAACAAAAGACCCCAAATAGCTAAAGCAACCCTGAGTGAAAAGTATAATACAGGAGGGATCACTTTACCAGACTTCAAGCTATATTACAGGGCTATAGTTATAAAGACAGCCTGCTACTGGCACAAAGATGGACCCATTGACCAATGGAACAAAATTGAAGATCCAAACTTGAGCTCATACAATTTCAGCCACCTCATATATTTGACAAGGGGACCAAAAAAGCTCAATGGAGGAAAGATAGCATCTTTAGCAAATGGTGCTGGCAAAACTGGATCACCATATGTAGAAGAACAAAATTAAACCCCTACCTCTTACCCTGTACAAAAATCAACTCCAAGTGGATCAAAGACCTCAACATGAAACCTGAAACTCTGAAGATGATAGAAGAAAATGTTGGCACCAACCCATATGACATAGGTGTAAGAATCAAACAGCAGGTGTGCAGGAAGTAAGGTCAACAGTTGACAAGTGGGACCTCATCAATCTCAAAAGCTTCTGTACAGCAAAAAAAACCATCAAGTAAGTGAAGAGAAAACCTACAGATTGGGAGGAAACCTTCACCAGTGATACATCTGACAGAGCACTAACATCCAGAATATATAAACTACTCAAAAAACAGAGAAGTGAGAAAACAAATTACTCACCCAAAAGATGGAGTAAAAAGCTGAACAGAGACTTCACCAGTGAGGAAGTAAAGATGGCTGAGAAGCATCTTAAAAAGTGTTCAAGTTGCTAATCATTAAGGAAATGCAAATTAAAACCACTCTTAGATATCATCTCACTCTGATAAGACTGGCAAGGATCAAGAAAACAAAAGACACCAAATGCTGGAGAGGTTGTGGGGAAAAGGGAACACTCATCCACTGCTGGTGGAATGTAAACTGGTACAACCACTGTGGAAATCAGTGTGGAGAATCCTTAAAAGAATCAAAATGAGCCTACCACCTCACCCAGCCATACCACTCCTGCGTATATACCCACAGGACTCATCCTACTGCAAAGATACATGCACATCTATGTAGGAAACTTTCTTTTTGTGCCAAACAGAGACCACAGGGCCCTGCTAAGGGGAGGGGGACACAGCACCTGCCAGCAGCTGCTGTAGGGAGCTGGCCTCTTAGCGCATAGAGCAGCCAGCTACTTCCCATAGCCCAGCCTGTGTGGTACTTCTAACTCAGGCCCTTAGCCTGGACCCACGAGACCCATGTTCCACTCTTGGCTGTGACTTCCCTCCTACCCAGAGACTGCTGAACCCTGGACAGGAATTTCCAGGCTGATGGCTGTTGGCCTATCTTCAGCCTATGTCCACTCACAACACCAGCTACCCAGATTGGTGGTCCGCAAGGGAACCTCTTTCCAACCCACTGGCCACCAGAACGAAATGCAGGCCTAACTTGCCCTGTATGCACGCAATAATTAATAAAAATGACGGCTGGGAATTCCGTGATGATGTTACTTGGAAATTCAAATTCACTCCTTGCCACAGCCTGTTTTTATAAACCAAATGATGTCAGTTACCAGAGCCAATCATAAGCCCCCAACTCCGTGCCACTGCATACTGTTGCTCTACCCAGTGTCACCCATCTAGGCCACATTGTTTGCTCCTCCTTGGCGTGGGGCCAGAGAAATCCCTTGACTCTCATCCACATGGTGCCCTGAGGTGTGCTAGCTGAGAACTAACCCGCAATTCAAACCGGATCTTCCTACACACATATGTTTATTGCAGCTCTCTTCATAATAGTGAAGATCTGGAACCAACCCAAATGCCCTCAACTGATGAGTGGATAATGAAAATGTGGTACATCTACACAATGGAGTTCTATGCAGCAGTCAAGAAAGATGACATCATGAACTTTGCAGGTAAATGGATGGAACTGGAAGCCATTATGCGAAGTGAAGTAACACAGGCCCAGAAAAACAAATGGCAAATGATTTCCCTCATTTGTGGATTTTAGCACCAAATCCCCAGTTGAAAGGCAAGCTGAGCAATGTTATTATTGTATTTCTTTTTATCTGAAAGCAACTGTGCTGTTATAATGTGAATCCCTTAACAGGCTCTAGACTTAACTTACCACTTATTTTCAGACATTGTAATTATCATATGTGGATGGAAAGTACATATTCATGTTTTAGAGTAATATAAAATTAAAGGGAAAAATGTGAATTCCTAAACATATTTTGGAATTGACATACAGTTTATTTTCATAGGTCATAATTTTGGTACATATGTGTTATTTATATAGGCATATTTTGGAGCAATACAAATGAGAGGGAACAACAACAACATAAGGAGTGGGTCAAAGAAGTGACTAATACAGTTAAATTCTGCCCAAAACAATAAGCCTCTGCAGAAGAAAACTTTCAAAAGACTGAGAACAAGAGGCAAGACATGTATGATAGAATACATGAAATAGGGTGGGGGTCAGGGAAAGGGGAATATGTCTAAATTGGACTGAAAAATGATGTGTGAAATATACAAAACATTAATAAAAGTATTTCATTAAAAATATAATATGATATAGTTATTAGCTAAAATGGTCATAAATGTACAAAAATCCTTATGTGACTTTCAGAGAATTCAGAGAACACAAATAAAAAACTCTATTAGATGATTTTATGGTATATCTAGATCATTTTACAGTATATACTTCATATTTGATATTGGTAAAAGCAAAGAATAATAATGACTAATTCAATTTAGGATCATAAATTATAATTCTTCAGTAAGGGACTAGCATTTAAAAACAGCATTTTTTCAAAATAAGAGTTTATTTCAGGAATGAATGAGTGAAGGATAGATCTGTCTGTATTTCACTATATATATTCCCCTAATATCTGAAAGGAACTAAACATGAAAAGTGTTATTAGTATTGTCCTAGCAGACATAATACATTTTATCTTGAGTACTCTAAGCTGGGTCTGCTGGAAAATGGACTCTGAAGCACAGGTTGAAATACTGATGCTTTGAAAAATACAGCAGAAGGAAAACAGGGAATGTGAGGCAAAGAAAACATGAAATCATTGTGTTGGTGGACTGGCTGCCACTTTCAAATGGGTTGCAAAGACATTGAATTACAGATCCATTCCCTCAGCAAATGGAAACATCTCCACGAGCTTTGTAGAGGAACTTTGGGTTACCATAAAGGGCCAACGAGAGAAAACTTATAGGTTGGTGTGGTTTCCCTCCTCACTCTTGTCTTACTGGCACACTGCAGAGATCTCAGGCTTCTATACATCTGGCAGCTCCATAGTGTTTAGTCTGTAGATTGCAAGCCCTGCTGTGCAGCTCTTCATCCCAGTCCAGAAATGGAGGGAAGGGCAGCATGTTGGATACCAACTATGACTGAGGGAGGCAGCTCACAGGTGCAGACGGCACACTTCAGAATTACCTGCTGTATACTCATAGGATGTAGTGTAACACAATAAAATTCAAAGTCAAAAGAAAGTCTTTTAACTAAGAAAAAAAGATATAGCATGCTCAATTAGTCTACTGAAAAGCTATGACAAATTTCATACTGATGTAAGTTTAGAGAGAGTCCTAGTAAATCAATTGTGAGTGAGACCAGAACAGCCACCTTCGCTGCTTAATGTCTCATTTCATGCTCAAGACTTTGGCTTTTAGTATTTAAAAAATGAAAGGCAGAACCTGGAGGCAGAGTTTAGTGACAGAGTCTGTGCTTAACATGTGTAAAGTCTAACATGTGTAAATCCTCAGCACCTAATCAACCAGTCAGTCAACTGAAAAAGAATCTAGGACTTAACCACAGGATTCCAAGGGAGACAGAATATGCTGTCTCTAGCTGGTGGTCATGTACTTAGTAAAACTGGTATGTAGTGAAGCATGGCAAGGGTGGAGGGGAAAGTGCTCACTCAAAGTGGAAATGGCAAATATATGCCTGCCTGTGATTTGTAGTTTCTCCATATCTATGTGGAGAAAACCCAACAGAATTAACAACGATTAAAATTAAAAGCTCAGAGCATCATTTTAAGATAAAATATTAACCTAGAAGTTAAGAATATGGCTGCTTTCGCCTGAGAACTTAGGTTTGGTTCCTAGAACTCATGTTTTAGCTAACAACCATCCATAACTCCAATTCCAGGAGACCCAATGCCCTCTTCTGGCCTTTGTGGGTACTGCACAACAAGGTGCACTTAGATATTTGCAAGCAAGACATTCATACACATAAACATTGAAATAAATAAAAAAGATTATAGGCATCTTTTTAGTAATAGATTCTTTACAGATATTAATTACATTGAGATTAACCTATCATTTGAAAAATATTTTATTTTTTAACATGTTTGAATGTATTGCCTGAATGTAAGTGCACCATGTTGGGCAATGCCTATGAAAGTCACAAGAGGGCGTCAAATCCTTTGGAACTAGAATGACTAGTGGTTGTTAGCTTCCATGTAGGTGCTGAGCATCAAATCTGGGTCCTCTACAATAGCAGCCAATCCTCTTAATTGCTGAGCCAGCTCTCCAGCTTCTGACCTATCATTTTAATGTAGTTCCAATTAAAAAAATTCAAACGGGAACTTAAAAATTAAAAACAAAGGGTTTGGCAGAGCCTGACTCTGTAACCATCTCCTCCCTCCAGCAGCAGCATGGGTTTTAGTGTTAGTGAGCTCAGTATCAGTATTCAGTGAGTTTATAGAGCATAAGTCTTCCATATCACAAAATGAACTGTGTGCCATAGTGAAACTCGGTGGCATATATGAAAGTGTAACGGGGCAAGCAGTATGCATACAGCCTTAATGTCCTCCATGAGGGTGCTGAATGATACATTGTGCTACATTTAGAGCACAGTGTCTTCTTTATGTTTGCATTTAGTAGAAGAAGGTATGATAAAGTGAACAATTCTATAAAGTGTATACAACATTGAAATGGTAGGAAGTAAAGTGGACAGCCTGGTGTGATGAAGCAAGCCTGTAATCTTAGTGCTTTGGGAAAGCAGAGGCCAGAAGATCATTCATTAGTTCCTGGGCAGCCCAGTCTACATTGGACATTCTGACAAGGCAGGATTGCATAGCGAGAGCTTGCCAATAGATAGATAGATAGATAGATAGATAGATAGATAGATAGATAGATAGATAGAGGTAAGTATAGATGATAGATAGAGATAGGTAAGTATAGATAGATAGAGATAGGTAGATAGATAAATAGAGATAGGTAGATGGATAGATAAATAAATAATAGGTAGAGATGATAGATAGATAGATAGATAGATAGATAGATAGATAGATAGATAGACAAATCAAAGAAGGGAGATAATAGTATAATAGTGAATCTGGAAGGTATTACTTTGAAATTTAAGCAGATTGGCCACGGTATGCTTTCTTGCTAGGCTGTGCTTAATGTGCTGGTTTTTTATTTCATTGGGTAGAAGGTCTAGAACTTACTGACTACTAATAATACCAGATGCTTTTATGTTTTTCTGACTCAGAATATAGCAAATGGTAAGTAATGAAATACTAAATGAATGCCTTGAACGTTTTGCTTTTTAAGTATGCTTTACTTTGTACTATTTCAAGCCCTCATAAGACTTGTTCCAGTGGTTTTATTCACTATATGTGTGCAATTTTTTCATCCTCCACAAAGGATATGCTAAGATAGAATTACATATATAGAACATAAGTTATGCTTTATGTAATTATTCTGTTTTTAGACATCTACTAAAATTCTAGCACTATGGGAACATGTGAATTCAACACATCCCATGAAGGATGTCAAGGTTCTGTGTACCTTGTCACCATCATAGTGACTTCACAGAATAAAGGAAAGGCTGTGGGAAGGGCTTTCAGACTGTGAAGCAGGCCCACTCCTCATGAGAAGGAAGAGGAAATGGAGGGGAGGTCACTTCAGTGAAGCTGAGAAAATCTCAGCTAGGCCACAAAGAGCTCAAGAAAAATGAGTGTCCATCAGAGGCATCTGCACTATGTGGGTTCCTCTTATTGTCCGGGCTGTTCTCAGCTGTTCTTCTGCCCTGGAAGAGGGTGGTCTCAGCAATGAATGCTGCTGAGGTTCTGGAGGTAGGGCAGCTGGAGGGGCCTACAAATAATATGTCTTGCAGCAGATTCTTTTTCAGGAAGATATGAGCAGGACCTTTCCATCACCATCCCAGTGTGGCACAGGACAGGCCTTGTCATCTCTCTAGATATCATTAGGAGAGCAGAGCCCACATCAAGCTCATCGTCCGATTTTGTCAGGATTAAGACGGGTACAAAGTTTCTGGGATAAATGAGTGTTCTTCTTTTTCTTTTTACACATATGAACAAATGGGGGAGGGGAGGGAAGGGGAAGGGAGGAAGAGAGAGAGAGAGAGAGAGCCAGAGATAGAAAGACAGAGAGAGAGAATCCTTCCCAAGGCCACATTATTATTTATTGGCAGATCCAAGCTTAAAACCCATTCCATCCTTATCTTATACATGTTCCCATACCTTATACATGTTCCATATGAAAACATGCTTATATTCTCTGTGTCTGGAGCTGTGAACTTCACGAATTATCCATACTTTATAAAGTTGTCCACAGAGAAGCATCTGCCAGCCCAGGATGTGCAAATATGCAGGTTTTACTTAATTCCCTCGTTTCTGACTTTCCGTTGGCTCATCCCTGAGAAATGACGTGTGTCTTCCTCCATCATTAGATGTGTACTGGCACTTGGAGCCTTTGGACGGATGATAGCATTTCCAGCACTGAAATATTCGTCTTTGAAAATACCATCTTAGGAAGAAAAAAATTAGGATGTAAATTGGTTTCATTTACACCTCACCACTTCATCACAGATCTACTCAACTGGTAAAGCCAGGCTGTAAATGGCTCGTTTTGTCCTGCGCCATCTAGAGGAAGGCGGGGGAACAGCACCTGCTTCTCCTCTGGGTGGGGTGGTGGAGCCTGGCAGGTTGCCAGCAGAGGGCCTGAGGCTAGCTCAGCCCATTACATTCCCCACCACAGTTGCTGCTGTTGTGGAGAGTGATACATTAATAATACTGAGAGCCAGGAGCAGGCTACGGCAGGGAAGCCCCATGGCCACTTCTCACTCCCTTTCCTGAATGCAGCAGCTGGCCCCTTTCCTCAGAGTACCCACACCAAGAAGCCATTTGTCATCATCCACCATAGAAGGGAGGACACTCACTTGTCTGCTCTGGGTTTTCCCTTACCAGTTCTTTTCTGCTTTTAAAAACAGGAAGAATTTCAGCACTGCCACTTTGGAGATAAGCCTTTGACAGCCAATTAACACAACATTAAACCCAGAGCTCAATTCTTCAGACGTTTCTAGGGCTGACAGTGGTCAGGCACTGAAGTTTACTCTTTTTTTTTAAATTTTATTTATTTTATTATGTGTATGAATGTACTGTCTGCATGTAGGTTTGTGCACCTGTGTCATGCAATGCCTCAGAGGTCAGAAGAGGGCATTAGATTCCCCTGGAACTGGAGTTAAAGATAGTTTTCAGCCGCCATGTGGGTGCTGGGGATCGAACCCGGGTCCTCTGCAAGAGCAGTTGGTGCTCTTAACCATTGGGCCATCTCTCCAGCCTGAAGTTTACTCTTAAACATTTCCTGTTCCCAAAAGAGGGAGACCCAGGAGCAAACAAGTTCTCGCCACAGCAATACATGTGGTGGTAGAATCGAGATGGTGGTGTAGCTGCACAGTGGAACAGTGTCAAGCCAGACATGTGTGACAGGGTGTCTGCGGGCCATCAGTGGCTAAGAGACTAGTATTTCAGGTGGAGAGAAAGGTGCCACAAAGGCAAGAGATGAGAATCACTGTGGTGTGTCAGACAGACTTGAAGGAATATTACAAGAGTGCAAAGCAGCCTTCTTATACTGTGGTAGTAGATCAGGACCTCATAACTGAATGTGGAATTCTGAAAACCTGGGCAACAAGAAAAGGGTTCTGAATGCGCAGAGACCAAAAGTGAACTCAAAATTAAGTATGTAATGAATCTGAGGTATTGCTGAAAGTGCTCGCCCAGGTTGCGTGGTGTGACTTTACTGCAACTGTGGCTGAAAACACATATGCATGATTTATATTGTGATTACTATAATGTGAATTTATACTTTAACATCACACAGGTGATGTTAGAGGTGCCATTGGATACTGCCTGAAACACCACTGCTCAGATTCGAGACTACTGTATACTCTGAACTGTGGTGGTTTTGCTGTGCATACTAAGTTTTTTGCTCCGGCAGAAACAAAATGCTTTAATTTCAGAAAACAGACGTTCAATATTTTCTAAGCTTGTACCAAATTAGTATGTCTTCTGATTGTATTGTGCTAGATGAACACATCCCTCTTATTAATATGCAAATTGGCTTTTGTCTTTAATTACAATTACATGTATATAAAATTGCTTTAAATTTCCTTCGGCAAATGTTTGGTTTATATACTCATTTTATAAGCCTATATTCTTTGGGGTCATGTAGAATTTTCTTGGGGGCAAATGGTTTGGAAGTGTGACAAGTTTAAGAAGTGAAGGGTTAAAGTGTGGAAGGTTGTGTTATGTGGTAAAGAGGACCTGAATAAGGATTGATTTTATAGGTGATTTCAATCAGTTTAAACCCCACAAGGTCCCTGATGGGAAAGCAATGGAGAGGAGGAAAGATTCAAGGTCATATTTGCCTGTTTTGGAGTGATCCTGTGCTGGGGGGGAGGGCAGATGCCCTGGGAGAAGGACAGGAGGCTGGGAGTTGCAACAGAGGGTCATAGAGGAGTTCAAGTAAGAGATGATGAAGACCAAGCTGGACATGGCAGCTCACACTAGTAGTCCTAGCACTCGGGATGGAGAAGACAGCCTAGCACAAGTTTAAAGCTAGCTACATGGTGAGACCCCTATCTCATAATAAGCCGGATATAATTCCTGAACTCTAGAGAGAGAAGCAGGATGGTCCCTGGAATTACAAAGCCAATGGACTCTGTGTAGCAAGTTCCAGGCCTGCCACAGCTACACAGGAAGACAAGTGCCTCCGTCAAACAAACAAACAAGCCAACAAAGCTTATGAAGACTGCAATTAAAGGACAGAGAAGGCCATGGGAGGTAGGGAGCAGCAGCAAGCTGCTAGTGTAATCGTGTGTAAAAGTGACAGTCACTGTGCCGTTGTGCCTGCACCAGGCCTGTGACGGGTCAGCCCCCATCTCAGTTATGATGACCTGAGGAGCTCTGATAGGCTCAATGATGTAAAAATAAAAATTAAAAAAAAAAACCTAAAACCCTGAAACCAGAAAGACTTTCCAAACTCATTTGCATTAAAACTTGATAAGACTTTTGTTCTCACTTGGAAAATTCTGAGCAGAAATGATGGGAGACTAGTTATGGGCTTTATTTATGTCATCCGGGTGCTTCTGGAGACCTTATGCACTAGAGTCTCTAATGTCCTCTGTGGAGCAGTGTTCTCCCTTGTCTCTGTCATTTCCATGCCACATCTGCTGCCAACAGTTTCTGGTAAGTGGTTGTACACGTATAAGCCCCATGTCTAGCTGCAGAAATGGAGGCACAGAGGAGGAAGAGGCTCCAACATCCTGGGCCCACGGAGCCTGCTCTCCTGGCTTTAGTCTGCATCGCTTGGCAGAAAGGGAGCCCGGGGCTCAGTTTCAGACGAGGCTGTTGATGTTTCTTTGTAACTGTTTTCCCCAGATGAAGGTTTCTAGTGCTGTATTAATGTTAGGGAAGACAGTTCTTTTACTAGATTTATCCAAATGAACTTTTTGACCACAGAAAAAGACTATAGGGTGGAGAAAAAGATTTCTAGGGATGGAGCTAGGCTAGCTTTGGAGGCCACTAGATACAACTGAAAGATCCAGAGACTGCTGAATATCCAAAAGAACTGAGATGAAATCTTGGCCTTCACTTTTTAACCTACCAAAATACACACACACAGTGCTGAGCCACACCCCAGCACTGCGATTTTGGTTTTGATTCCTAAAGCTTTGCAGTTGTTCTCCCCAGAGTTTACTTACATAGTTAGGTAATCTGTTTTTTAAGACACATTTTCAGATGGGAGAAAGCAACTGAATGCCTTATAAATAATAAGTATTCAGTAAGTATGGGTTGACTTGCTCGATGGATAGACTCACTTTTTTGTTTGTTTTTTGTTATTATTATTATTATTATTATTATTATTATTTGGTTTTTGAGACAGGGTCTCCCTGTATCCTCTGCCTCCTGAGTGCTAGGATTAAAGGCATGTGCCACCATGCCCGGACTTTTTTTTTTAACATTTTTTTATTGATGCTTTGTGCATTTCATACATCATTTTCCAATTCAGTTCAGGCATATTTCCCTTTCCCTTCCCCCCAACCCCCATCCCATCCCAGATCATGCATTCTGCCATAACTGTCCTGCATCTTTCTCTCAGTTTTTTTTTTCATTTTTTAGCTATAAGTGATAATCCATGAGTACAAGCATCCTTCATGTAAAACCAATTTGCAGGCTGTTGTGCCCAAATCCCCACCCCACAGCCCTTCCTTCCAGAGAGGGGGGTGAGGGTTGTTGTTCAATCATGTTGATCAACTGTGTGTCCAATGCTAATTGCTGTAGTTTACATTTCACCCCAATCACAGCCCTTACATTCTCACCATGCCCCTCTTCCTTCCGCAGATTGTTCCCCTGGGTTAGAGAAAGGGGGCGACAGGTGTGAGAGCAAAACAGGAGCTGTTGTCTTGGACTCTGGTCAATTCTGGCTGTTTCCTTTCATGGGCTGACAGTTTGTCCAGGAATAACCTTTCAATCCTACTAGTGAAGCACAAGCAATTAGATATATAGGTATTTAAACAGCACTAATAGTTATGGTAGGTTACTTTGGTATAGACACATATGTTTGGATGATATGTTAATCCATGAATTACATTTTTTCCTGTTAAATATGACAGGGTCTTTCTGTGGCTTATAACATCACCTAACCTATAGCACGAAACAACTTTCCTGTATGTTGAACTTCCTCTTTATAGGTTGGACACTGGGTGGAGTTCTGTTAGTGGATCTCCAAGACCTCCCTGCACAGGAAGTCTGGTGACTCACAATTGCAGAACATTTTAAAAGATTACCCCCTGACAAAATCTCCTGGGACTAATTGACCTCAGAGGTCAAGGAACAAAATTGTCCCTTAAATCCCTTGGCCAAATTGGTATGGGTGTTAAGTATGGGCATTAAGCATCCAAAAAGTAAAGTTACACCAATCTGATACTTTTAATTACTACATCATATTTAGATAAAGGTTGAAAATAAGCCTAAGAAGAATGCTTGGAAGAGATTTTAACACCATAGGATAAGCAGGCAAAGCCAATTAGAGAGATTTAAACAATTTTATGTGCATCTTAAATGTAAATGGTTTACTACAAACATAAGTAGTCTCTTTACTTTTCCAAATACCATATTCTGGTTTGTAATTTTTCAATAACAGGAAACATACCTATTGATCAGAATTAAGCTGATAAATTTTACCAAGTCTGTCCAAACTATCTCCTTCTGGGCTGCATGCCGCTGGTTCCGGGACGTAAACCTAGCTTTTTCTTGAGTCAAATTACCTTGAAATAGGCAGAGCAGATATCAAAATTAACACTTGCATAATAGATAGAGACAAAGAATATCTTTTAGTAGTCAGAGGTTGCCCATTACTTGTCTATGCCCCTTTAATCCAAATCTACAACTGGAAGTCCAGTACAATCCAGGATTGGACCGAGAATCAACCATAACCCTGTATGGTTATAATCCCATTAGACCATTGGCAAACTAGCTTTAGTGTTTATTCTGTTCCACTCTGGAAACACTAAACCACTTTATTCCCGTACAAGTATCTTATTTTCTACTAAACTTTGCAATATTTATACCCATCCAGAAGAACAGGGCAGTGCCCCCAAACACATCACCACAAATTTACAACCTTAAAGTGAACCATATCTCCACACAAAAGACAACCAAAGGCCTTGAATTTCATTTTATCTAGTATTAACATAGCAATTCCTCCTTCTTTCTCAGTGCCATTTACTTGTATTATTTTTTTGCCCTCCTTTTACCTTGGAATAATGTCTATTTTTAAGGTAAGGTAAATTTCTTGGAGACAAAAAAAAAAAAAAAAAAAAGACGGGTTTTGTTTCTTAATCTATTCTAGTAGTCAATGTCTCTTAATTGGAGAATTCAGTCCAGTAATATATAAAACTGTTGTTGAAAGAATTAAATTGCTTCCAATCATTCTGATTTCTAGTACATTCTTACCCTAGGTTTTTATATCCATAGTGGTAGTAGTGGTATTATCATTTGCTTTTTGATTGGTTATAGTTGTCCCTGCCCTCTGCTCTTTGTATTGCTTAAGTATTCTCTTCAGGGATGGCTTATTGGAGAGGAATTCTTTCAACTTATTTATATAATGGAACATTTTCCTTTCTCCTTCAATTATAATAGACTTTTTTCTGGATAATTACTCTGGGTTGACATCTATAGTCTTTTAGAACCGGGAATATTTTAGACCAGGCTCTTCTGGCTTTCATCATCTGCATTGAGAAACCAGCTGTTGATTCTGATAGGTTTTCCTCTGTAGGTAACTTCTTGTTTTTCCTTTGCAGCCCTCAGTATCCTTTCTTTGCCTTGATCATCTTGTGTTTTTACTATGATATGGCATGGAGAATTTCTTTTCTGTTTCTGTCTTCTTGGTGTTCTATATGCTTCTAGTATTTGTATAGTTATTTCTTGCTTTAATTTGGGAAATTTTTCCTCTAGAATTCTGTTGAAGACCTCAGCCATATCATTATCCTGTGAATTTTCTTCCTCTTCTATCTCTATAATTAGTAGGCTTAGTCTTTTCATAGTTCTTATTTTTTAATTTTTCATAATCTTTATTTGATTTCCCCAATTCTTCCATATTGTCTGCCCATCTTGATATTCTGTTTTCTTCTTCATCCATTCTATTGTTAAAAGTTTCTCCCATTCTTTCCAAATTGTTTGTGGAATATTGCATTTCATTTTTCATTTCAACTTGAATTTTCTTCAGTGTTTCTATACCTTTCGTAATTTTGTTCAGCAATTTATCACTGTCCTCTTTCAATTTATCCCTGTCTTCTTTTAGGTCCCTGTCTTCCTTGTTTATAAGATCCTTAAATTCCCTCTACCCCTTAATTTCTCTAATCATATTCATAATTGTTCTTTTGAGATCTGTATCCTGAGTTATATCCAAGGGGTCTTCACTACAGGGTACTTGGTATTGGTATTTGCCAGAGATCGACCTGAGTCTTTTGTACTATTTTTCTTTTGTTGAGCTTTAGACATTTGGGTAGCTTCTGATGGGAGTGGTTCTAATGTGACGCTTGGGTGTTTATTGAGCTGACACTGATTTTAGCTAGAGTCCTCAGATGTTCTTTTTGACATCTTCACTGGTGTACAGGTGTGGATACTTTGGGTTCCAAAAATCTCTACTCTATCCTAACACTATACAGACCAACACCCCTCACCCAACCAGCAAACAGTTCAGCCAATGGACTAAGCCAGCTCGAACCCCCCAGGCCTGTAGAACCCACACCTTGAGAGCACCAGGCGCTCCTGGTCTTGTGGGCTGGGAGGTCACACTGCCTCTGCTGCAGTGCAGCCAGAGTCCCCCACTTCCAGGTAGGGCAAGCCCCAATCACCCACCCAGTGACATGACTCACAGAACCACTGTACACCACCCATGATTTACTGACCGATGCCTCAGGGCCAGGCACCCAGGTCTGTAACTGGGTTCAGTAGGGGAAAGGCTCAGAGGACACGGGGTCTCCTGATGCCCTCAGGTGATATCTATAATGCCAAATTGTAGTCCCTAAGGATCCAAATGCACTCGGACCACCTCCGATGCTTCCCAGTGCTCTTCGGGGCCCCTAAGTCTCCCTCCCTGACTTTGCCATTATCTGCTCAGAATGTACCCATGGCCCCCTGTGCCCCCGGCTTTCTAAAACATTTTTCAGTTTTTTTTAAACCATAGTTGTCCATTTTACTGCAATCAAACATTTTCAAAGGATTTCCAGGTTATAAGTAATTATAATTTATAAGAAATTATAAATTGTAAGTAAACATAAAGCATTACTTAGTGTACCATTTCAGTAATGAGAGAATTCAGAAAGTCTTTTGAAATTTATTATAAGCTAATTTTGCATATCTTAGATTTTACATGTTTATTTATTCATTCAGTGTATATGTGGCACATGTACTTATGTGCAGGTATACATGCACACATGCCAGAGAAATCATATCTAATTAGAATATCAGTGATCTGTAATTTTTATACAAAGATGAGCTAAAGTAAGGGCCTTTTCCTTTGTACGTGGTTTTGGGTGGGAGTGCACACCCAGGTTTCTTGGAGTGAAATTCTACACTTGTTTTCTGTTTCTCTTACACTCTGATTAGGATTAGCAAGTAGGGATTCTCTTTTCCTCAATAATCAGAAATGCTTGGGTTTCCTCATTAAAGTCAGTTATTCGAGGCCCAATTTTTTTTTTTTCACTTAGAAAGTAGCAGAAAAGCTGTTGTTGCTGCTATTTTTTATTTTATTTATTTATTTATTTATTTATTTATTTATTTATTTATTTATTTATTTATTTATTTATAGGCAGGGTCTCCCTGTAGCCCCAGCTGGCCTGAAACTAGCCCTGTAGACCAGGCTGGCCATGAACTCACAGAGATCCACCTGCCTCGGCCTCCCAAGTGCTGGGATTAAAGGTGTGCACCACCACACTCTGCTTAAAGACGGTTCTTAGCTGTCATGTGGGTGCTGGGAATGGAACCCCGGTCCTCCGCAAGAGCAGTCGGTGTTCTTAACCGCTGAGCCATCTCTCCAGCCTCTGTTGTTGTTATTTTTTTTTCACATAAATTTATTTTTATTTTTTTAACAAGTCTAGACCCGTGTCCCCCCCATTCGCCCACCCCAACAGAGCTCATGCATTCTGCCAAATATGCTTTTCATCTCTTTCTCAGTCTTTCTCAATATTCTCCATGAGGAAGTTGACTGTTTTGAGCAGAAATTCACTGTTTCAGTCCGTTCTTCGATTCAGTCCTTTCTATTGTTGTTGGTAGTGTTGTTTCCAATATGCATCACTCCCAACTGCTTTGGACAAAAGCTCAGGGGGCCATACACAAGAAATACTTACAACTAGGTAATTGGCACTAGCATCCACAGATGAGGGATACCATTCATTGTTTGTTTTTCTGGGACTGTATTACTTCACTCAGTATGATGTCCTCTAGCTCCAGCCATTTTCCTGCAAAGCTCATGATGTCGTCTTTCTTTACTGCTGCATAGAACTCCATTGTGTAGATGTACCACATTTTCTCTATCCACTCATCAGTTGAGGGGCATTTGGGTTGGTTCCAGCTCTTTGCTATTGTGAAGAGAGCTGAAATAAACATGGCCGTGCATGTATCTCTACGGTGGAGTGACTCTTGAGGGTACATGCCCAGGAGTGGTATGGCTGGGTCGGGTGGCAAGTTCATTCCAAGTCTTCCAAGGGTTCTCCATACTGCTTTCCATAGTGGCTGTACGAGTTTACATTCCCACCAGCAGTGGATGAGTGTTCCCCTTTCCCCACAACCTCTCCAGCACTTGGTATCATTTGTTTTCTTGATCCTAGCCAGTCTTATTGGAGTATGAAGCCCAAATTTTTAGGCTGCGCTTTGACTATTTCCAGACTGTAACTTAGCCCTTGTGGTCCAATGTATTCTCCAACAGGCCGATTCCCCACATGTTTTACTGTGGGTAAAAGCAGAAGCTAGGTCCTCATGGCAGGCTGAATATTCAGCAACCACCTCTACAAATGGAAACATGAAAGGAAAAATAAGAACCTTGACTTGTAGCATATCCTAACTTCTGTAGTGCAAATATTCCTTTGTAGATGATTTCAATTTACATATGCAACATCAGAACATGAATATATAGGGTTTACTCCCTCACTACACATACAAAGAGGTAAATAATCTTAAGAGCATAAGTAATAGTAAAATGGGATAAAATTATTGGGAAGTGATGAGCTTTGAATATTTGTCACTTTAGCTTTTGATATAATTTAAAGTTTGTACAATTTAATGTTCGATAATGGCCATATTTAGTAATCAAGTTGCAGAATTCCTGGAAATTTTACTTTGTTCTTGGATTCAGCCCAGGCCAGCTCCAGCCTTTCTCTTACTAGTCATTATGAAGATTAAAAAGGCATCATTAATTAAAAAAAATTAATCATTAATTTAAAAAGTGCCTTGGAGCATTGTGGGCCTTCTGCAAATTCTCATCCTGTGTCCTTTTCTTTTGTGTTTTATTAAGCTCTGTCTCCTCCTCATGGTCCATGGCAACACCTCCGAAGACAAATTAGCTCAATACATTATTTGGAATATTCAGGAGAACACACTAAGTATGGTTTCTGTCAGTCATCTGAGAAGGGTCAGGTTGGATATAAAGGAAGACATTTATGTCTTCACCTTTCTTTGTAAACATCAGTTTCTTTCCATGAAATCTGCATCTCTGGGTCACTGGCCTGCCTCATCCACATCAATGATTCTTCAGTTTTTATTTTTTTATTTTTATTTTTTGATTCTTCAGTTTTTATAGCTGGCCTAGACAAGAGACCAACTTCATTAGGGAATCATTCAGGCCCACTGGAAAATTCTAGATTCTTCTAGTTGCTTAGTGAAAACAATATGCATCCTATCAATTTTGATCTAGTCATGTTTTGTTTTTAATTATAAGCCACATAAGTAGAAGTCCCAATGTACCAGACTTCATATAATTCCTTCTTAAAAACAAATTTTATTAGTCTTTTGAAAATATAAAAGGTGACCAGGCATAGTAGTATATGTCTTTAATCTTAGCACTCAGGAACTGGAGCCAGGAGGATCTCTTAGACTGAGGCCAGCTAATTGATATACATAGCAAGTTCTAGGCCAGCTGGAGGTACTCCTGTCTCATATTCATATATATATATATATATATATATATATATGCATGAATACATAAAGTATGACATATGGTTGGTTTACAAAAAGCATGTAATAGTACTGAAAAATATAAAGATAGAAACAGTGACTTATAACTTTTATTTTATTTTTTATTATATATATATATATATATATTTGTACAAGATTATGTTACTAATCAAATCTAGACCTGTGTCCCCCACCCTACCCCCACACCCCACCAGAGCTCATGCATTCTGCCAAACCTGCTTTTCATCTCTTTCTCAGTCTTTCTCAAAATTCTCCATGTGGAAGTTGACTGTTTTGAGCAGAAGTTCACTGTTCCAGTCAGTTCTTTGATGCAGTCCTTTCTGTTGTTGTTGTTGTTGTTGTTGTTGTTGTTATGGTTGTTGTTGTTTCCAATATGCATCACTCCCAATGCTTGGACAAAAGCTCAAGGGGCTGTGCACAAGAAATATTTACAACTAGGTAATTGGCACTAGCATCCACAAATGAGGGATACCATTTGTCATTTGTTTTTCTGGGACTGTGTTACTTCACTCAGCATGATATCTTCTAGCTCCAGCCATTTACGTGCAAAGCTCATGATGTCTTCTTTCTTTACTGCTGCATAGAACTCCATTGTGTAGATGTACCACATTTTCTCTATCCACTTGTCAGTTGAGGGGCATTTGGGTTGGTTCCAGCTCTTTGCTATTGTGAAGAGAGCTGAAATAAAACATGGCTGTCATGTATCACTGTGGTATGAGTCTTGGGGTACATGCCCAGGAAGTGGTAATTGCTGGGTCGGGTGGCAAGTTCATTCCAGTCTTCCAAGGGTTCTCCCCACTGCTTTTCCATAGTGGCTGTACCAATTTCATTCACCAGCAGTGGATGAGTGTTCCCTTTCCCCACAACCTTTCCAGCACTTGGTATCATTTGTTTTCTTGATCCTAGTCCAGTCTATTGGAGTAAGATGAGATCTAAAAGTGGTTTGATTGGCATTTCCTTAATGATTAATTATGTTGAACACTTCTTAAGATGTTTCTCAGCCACCATCTCTAATTCTACCCTTGTGAAGTCCTGTTCAGCTTCTTTCTCCATCTATTGAGTGGGTCATATTGTTTTCTTTCTTCTTTGTGTTTTGAGAAGTTTATATATTGTGGAAATCAATGCTTTGTCAGATGTACTGCAGTGAAGGTTTCCTCCCACTCTGTGGGGTTTCTCTTCACTTCCTTGATTGTTTCTTTTGATGTACAAAAGCTTTTGAGTTTAATGAGGTCCCATTTGTCAATTGTCAACCTTAATTCTTGTGCAGCTGCTGTCTGATTTAGGAAGTCTTTTCCTATGCCTATGTCTTGTAGTCTGCTGCCAACTTTTTCTTCTATTGTCTTCAGAGTTTGGGGTTTCACGTTGAGGTCTTTGACCATCTGGAGTTGGCTTTTGTACAGGGCGAGAGGTAAGGGTTTAATTTCATTCTTCTACAAGTGGTGATCCAGTTTTGCCAACACCACTTGCTGAAGATGCTGTCTTTCCTCCATTGTGTCTTCTTGGCCCCCTTGTCAAATATGAGATGGCTGAAATTATATGTGCTCAAGTTTGGATCTTCAGTTTTGTTCCATTGGTCAACAGGTCTGTTTTTGTGCCAGTACCAGGCTGTTTTTATGACTATAGCCCTGTAGTATAGTTTGAAGTCTGGTATAGAGATCCCCTGTGTTGCTCTTTTCACTCAGGGTTGTTTTGGCTATTTGGGGTCTTTTGTTTTTCCAAATGAAATTAAGGACTTTTTTTTCCAAGCCTGTGAAGATATAGCTCTTTTAAAACTCAGAGAGTGTTATCTTTGTGATCACTTTTGTTAAAATAGTTATTTTCATTTTCCCATATGTGTGAGATAGGTAATTGATATCATATTGCATTTGCTGGTTAGTATTAGCATGGATAATTTTGGTAGCCATGATTCACTTGGAAGAGTCATTCATTATCAGCTTTGTTGTAAAAAACGTTTTCTCAAAAACCAAACGTACCTGTTGTCTTTTCTTATCTCACCCATTGTAATGCCTTAATTTGGGGCTTGTGAGATGGATCACTGGGTAAAGGCACTTGCTGATGATATGAGTTTAGTCCAGGAATGTGGTGGAAGAAGAGAACTGACTCCAAGTTGTCCTCTGACTTCCACATGTGTGCCATGGTGCGTGCGTGTGTGTGTGTGTGTGTGTGTGTGTGTGTGCTTCCACAAACACACACTCAGAAAACAGGCCTTAATTTTATGATTTAGTTATAATAAATTACACTTGCCAATTCAAAATAGCATTATTACATTATATTTGGAGGAAAGGATTAGAACAAATGTGCATCTACTTATATCTTGGTAGAGGAAAACTTAATTGCAAACAGTAGGTTATTGCCTGAAAATGTTGCTTAGGTAAATGACTTCAATTCTTAGTGCCTTGGTTTCTCATGTATCATCTGAGAACACTATTTACCATCTACCTAGAAGGTTTGCTAACCAGGTTAGATGACAAAATGAGACATGCCTGGTGTTTAGGATGCCATACACTAGGAAAGTGGTTTACCATTGTTTCCATTATCGACTTGTCCAGTCTTGCCCAGTTTGAAACAAGATTGAGCTGAGCCACAGAGCACAGTCCTAGTGGTTGAAGCACCAGCTGTGATGATTAAATCTGTAGCAAGTACTTACAAATGGGCCTGACACAGAGTGGGGCTATGCAGTCACTGGCTCCTGGCTTCTGTGTGATTTAATGATAAATCTATGATTATCCATTTTGAGTAATTTTGAGAGTAAAAGGCCATTGCTAATAATTCAGCTGGAGCAATAGATATAAACCAGATTGGGGGAAAATCGGAACAAGCCTAGTCTTCTTTTCCATCCCCTTCGCTCTTCAAATACATCATATTTATATACTGTTAACATTTTCGTAAGAATTCTCTCAGAGTTTCTAAACATGTGAGCAAGCATATAAGTACTTATACTTTAATTCTATCTCACTATGAATTCAAATTTCATGTTTTAAATTGTTTTAGTTATTAGATTCCACTGCTTGTATTTTCAAGGTCTTCATTCAGTCTTTGTATCCTATTTGAGTTCCTTGAACATACTTATATTTGTAGTTGCTATTTTGAGATCATTGTCTTATGCATCCATTAGGTTACCTTTCTCTGGAGACTTTATGATGGGGTGCTAATTGCTATATTAGAGATACTATCTTGGTTGTTCATGTTGCTTGTGGTTTTTTTATGAGACCTAGGTATTGGTAGTTGTGTAGGTGATCTTGCCTTTGTTGAATGGTTGTTTATATCTTGGTTTGGCGTTTCCCCTTGTCAGGTTATGGACTGGCTGAGTAGGGCTTGGTGTTACTCTTGGGGCCACTTTATGTTGATATGTGTTTGGGGTGAAAGAAGTCCTCTCCATTAAGCTATGGACAGGTGCAACTTTTGAATTGATGTTCCAGGGTTGACTCTTCAAGGTTCTGGAACAGCAGGGTGGCCTGGGTGTTCGCTAGGTGAGTAAATTGGCTGACAGGTCAGGCTGGGGATTCTCACAGGTCTTGGGGACAAAGATCCATGGCAAGTCTGGAAAACCTTCCAGGGGCACAGAAGGGCCCTAGCAGAGCTGAGATTGTGGGGGAAGGAGGTCTGGGATACCTATGCTTTTGTTTTTATCAGTACCTCAGTATTCCATGGTTTGGATATACTGTTAACTTATTTAATCTATTCTCTATTGTTGAAATTTTAGATACTATATTTAACAGCTTCAATTGATACTGCAGTGAATAATTTTGTACAGCGCTGTGGAGAATCAGAATTTCTGGGTGGAAGGGTATAACCTTTAAGGATTCTGAGTGGTGTGGCTAAGTCTTTGTAATAATTCTCCTTTCTATAAGCAGTATAGGAAAGTTCCCTGCCCTACACAGCACAGACAGCAGACTTTTTGCTTATTTCTGGCATTTTAATTAGCATTTAGTGTAGTTTGAATTTCATAATATGCTGCAGAGCACTGACCATAGATAGCATCACTTCTCTGAGCTGCCTTTTAGGTTGAGATATTTTTTTGATAAAAATATTGTTTTGGCTGGGCATAATGGCACACATCTTTAATCAGCACTGGGGAGGCAGAGGCAGGTGGATCTTTGTGAGTTCAAGGCCAACCTGGTCTACAGAGTGAGTTCCAGGACAGCTGGGGCTACAGGGAGACCCTGTCTGGAAAAGACCAAAAAATGTTTTGCATTTTTATTTATTTCATACATAACATCTCAATCAGTCTCACTGCCTTTGTACCCCCTTCTCCATTGGCCCCTTCCATCCCCTTCCCTCTGGAATTCATATAGTCTATCATTTGTGTTAGGGTCTGTTGTGCTAAGTTAATCTCCCTGGCCATTCCTCAGTGCCAGTTCATCCACTGAGCTCCAGTCAGCCTATCTAGAGTCCCTCACTTAAAGAAGGCCAGTTCTTCCACACACACAGCTATAATCAGCTGCCAATATTTCTTTACCTAAGATTGGGTTCCACTATCCATTTCTGCAGTCCCATGGTAGGTTTTTGTCTGCTTGAGCTTGCATGGGTCTTGTGTAAACTTAGTCAGATACACACAGCTAGAGAGGTCATAGATCTTAGAGAAACTCCCAAGGCAACAACATCCCTAGGCTAAGATAACCTCTTACTAACTGCAAAATTGATATCCTTATATGTATAGACCACTCAATAAAGAAGCTTCTTCTTCTTTTTTAATTAAGATTTTTTGTTTATTTTTAAGGGATTCTACAATATAATGACACAGTTGTTTGCAGATAACATTGATGTTACTCAGTATGTCATACAATTAGGTAATTGGTGCATTTTGCAAGTATCTATGTCCAAATTTTGAACAACCCAAGGTTCCCATAGTCCAGTTGGAGAAGCTTGTATGCACAGGCATGTTGATCAATCAGGAGTCCAGACTATATTCCTGTAGTCTCATGATTCACCCCTATCTCTCCACAGCCCTTACAATCTACCACGCCTCCTCTTCCGCAGTTTGTTCCCTGGGCTTTGGGAAAGGGGCACAAGTGGGTGAGAAGAAAACAGTCTACTTTCTTTGGAGTTGTCATTTTGGACTCTAGTCTGTTCAGGTTGTTTCCCTTCATGGGTTGACAGCTTTTCCAGTGATACCTTTTTAGTCATACTAACAAAGCACAAGCAATTGGATGTACAGGCATTTAAGCAGTACTAATTATTATGTCAAGCTAAGCTGTGAGCATAGACACAGATGCTTGGATGGTATGCTAATCCGCAAACTGTGGTTTCTCTATAAAGGGTGACAAGTTCTTATTGTGGCTTATAACATCTCCTAACCACTAGAGGACATAAGCTTGTGGCATCCACTGTGAGTTATTCCTCCAAGGAGAGAGCTAATAGCCAATTAGATTTGGGATATATATAGACACTTGGCTGCCACTGTTGCACAGTATCTCCAGGCTGTTGAGGTGTAGCTGATATTGACGGAGGAGTCTTGCTTGTCTCAGGGAGACCAATATTTTGCTGTATTGCTTTGGTGCCGAAAAGAAAGCAGGTGTTGCTATTCTAGTATCAGACAAAATAGACTTCGAAGCAAAAGAAATCAAAAGAGACAAAGAGGGCCACTACATCTTTATTAAAGGAACAATTAACGATGAAGATCTCACAATCATGAATATATATGCACCAAACGCCGGCGCACCAAACTTTGTAAAGACAACTCTTCAGGATTTCAAGGCTCAAATTAACCCCAGCACACTAATAGTAGGGGACTTCAATACCCCACTAAGTCCTTTAGACAGATCAACAGGACAAAGGATAAGCAAAGGGACATCTGAACTGAATGATACAATACACCAACTGGATCTTACAGACATCTATCGAATATTTTACCCAAACACCAGAGAAGAAGCTTCTTTTGCAGATGAAGACTGTTACAGAGTCCCGTAACTGAACATACACAGACATTGTGTCTGAATTGGTCAAGCCTAAGTGACATATCTACAATCCAACCTCTACACCTGAGGCTCATGCAACTTACGTTGAAATCTTTTTTAATTGTCTCCACATACTTATGCATGTTTACTATTACATCATGTTTTGAATAATACATTTAAAAATGACCCTTTCCTTCTTTTTTTACTATAGTTGCGAGATCCAGGAAAATCTGTATTTCTGTTCTCATATCTGGATAATTATAAATGTGTGTAATGTTTTTAGTCTTTTATGCTTTGTGATAATCAGTTAGTAGTGATGGGGAGGCAAGTGACTTCACTCTTCTCTCTTTTACCAACTGATTTTAATCAATAATATTATATCTGTTCTACTGATTCAGCTTGTGCTATTACATATGACTGTATTTTCAAGATTTGATCAATCAGTTTCAAGTGATAAGATTTGGTTGCTAGATGCTTAATGTGGGGAGCCAGAAATCTTACCCTATTTGCAAACTTCTTCCTCATCTTTCACTCCAATTTCTGCTTTTTGCACACCATATATAATACACATATTAATATATATGACCAAGATACTAGCATGTACTGTATTCACTTTTATTTGCATATACACATATACACATGTATAATCCAGACATTAAAATGTCCATCCTGCCTTGGTTCCCTAATGTTTACATTGAGTATAGTCTTAGTTGGAGCATCAAGTGTATTTAAGGTAATCATCTCATGAGTGGCTGAACTTTATCCCCTCCTGTTTTCTTAAGACATGCTCATAAGGGGCTGCAGAGATGGCTCAGCTCTCATGAGCACCAACTGCTCTTGCAGAAGACTCAGGTTTGATTCTCAGCACCCACATGGGTGCTAACAACCATCCATAACTCCAGTTCCAGAGGAATCTGACATCTTCTGACTCCCTGGGCATTGCATGACATGGGTGCACTTAACATGCATGCAGGCAATACACTCATTCACATAAAATAAAAAATAAATAAAATATTTTAAAAAGACATGCTTATAAATGCAACATACCCCTCATTTCTGTAATCTCAAAAACACTAGTCAGTAGCATTTATACCTAAAGGTCAATTTGACTCTCCTTAAAATCCTTGGCTCATCATTTTCACCTTTAATAAGTGATACAGTATAGTTTTCTAATGTTGAACTTCTCCATACGAAAGTCTGATGAGAGTTTAATTTATGGTTTCATGTGGTTATCCAAATAATTATTTCACATATAATGTCCTAGGAGATATCTCAGCAGTGATTATTTCTGCATGTTTCCTGGTGTGTGCAGTTCCCTTTCAATAATCATATCCAGTTTTTTCATTTCGGAAGTTTTCTTGCTTCTTTTCATTTTTTCTGTTTAATCGTTTTATTACTTCAATTAGCTTTATTCTTTGGAAATGTGCACCTAGGTTGGAGCTCCCCTTATAATTTGGTTGCTTCCTCTCTTGGGGGCTTTTTCTCTGCTTTGTTTGTTTATAGTCTGTCTCCTGTGATGTCTAGACCCCCTCCAATATCCTTTCAATTTTTCTCTTTGTGGTTTTTTTTTGTTTGTTTGCTACCTTCCTGGTTCCTAGCACTTCTGTGTAACCCACTTGCTTGTGTCTGAGCAGACTCAGCACATCAGGACTTTCGTAGATTCCCTGCTCACCCCTCACACTGTGACAGAGCAGAGACACTTCTTGAATGTCAGGTCGTGGCCTCAGTTTCCATCGAATGTTTTCGATCCTTTCTGAGACCTGTCAATGCTGAATTCTCTCATTACTCTGTTTATTCCAACACCAGGCACCCCTGGCCTTCCCAGAACAGCTTCTGTTTGCTATTAGCTGCTTTCACCAGCTCTTTTTGTGTTTTGAGGCTCTGAGGATTTAATCTCCTGGTCTTACTAAAAATTGAATTTGATAGTTTTCTTTGTTACTTTTATATGATTTTTTATGAGGAGGAGAAGAGCAAAAATATTGACTTATGCAGAGCTGTGATCCTATCAGAAGCCTTGAATTCTGGTTCTGTCAAAACAAAATAAAAAACAAAACAAACATGACAGAACAAAGCAAAGCAGGGGGCCCATGGTCTTAGATGGCATGTTGGCTCCTCACTCTAATCATTCCTGGGTTTTTGTAATGCCCAAAAGGCAATTTTATCCTTCTTTCAATCCACACATTTCCTTTACAGACTGGAAGCAAGCAGGCAAAGTAGCAGGCAAACAAACACCCCTCACTTGATTTGCTGTTCCATAGACTTTTCTAAACAATGAATTTCTTTAAATATGTAATTTCTGCATCTATTCTGCTCCCCAGTGTGATTCGAGAGGCATCCATTGAATGCTTAGGCCAGCAGCTGCCTTGAAGCCTCTTCAGACTTAGGCGCTTTACTTTAATAATCTGTACGTGTGTGTATGAATGGGATGTGTGTGTGTGTGTGTGTGTGTGTGTGTGTGTGTGCGTGTGTGTGCGTGTGTGTGCGTGTGTGTGTGTGTTCATGTACATAAGTGTGGGTGCACACGTGCCACAGTGTATAGACTGAAACCAGAGGGAAAGTTCAGGATTTGGCCGTCGCCTTCCATCCACGCTGCTTTCTAGCTTACTTGCTCAGTCCTCTCCTCAGTGATCCTGTGACTTTGTTGAGATGTTCAAACCATTGATTTTCCCATGTTCTTATCAAACCCTTCTGGATTCATTTCTCCACATGGTATACCAGGAGCCTCTATTCTAATTGCTTTTTTGTATTTATGACTTGTGTTACCTCACTGGAGAGATATACAAAACCAGATAATCACTCCAGACAGAGAGGGCAATGGCAGACCAAAGAAACAATGAGCCAGTGATTTTGTTGGGGTTACTTTTTTTTTAAATTTTTTTCCCATTAATTTTATCTATTTCCGTATGTGTATGAATGTACTGTCTGCATGGAAGTCTGTGCACCCGTGTCGTGCAATGCCGCGGAGGTCAGAAGAGGGTGTCGGATTCCCCTGGAACTGGAGTTCTCCTGGAATTGGAGTTTCAGACGGTTCTCGGCCGCCATGTGAGTGCTGGGGATCGAACCCGGGTCCTCTGTAAGAGCGATCGGCGCTCTTCACCGCTAGGCCATCTCTCCAGCCCCAGTTGGGGTTACTTTTAAGAATATGGGTGAATCCTGTGTAACTGCATCACTGGAAAGCTTCAGTGCAGCATGGGTGACTCATGAAAGCTTCTGGAATTTTCTTGCCACGTTGCAGGCAGCTACTCCACTGAAGTGTGCTTCCTACTCAACATGTCTAACCTGGAGAGGAGCCTCTGCAGTCTTGAAATTTTCATGAGTCTTATGAGCTTCTCTATGCCAAGATGGAATGCTTTAATCTGG
Organism: Rhizomys pruinosus; assembly: GCA_009823505.1. Classification (NCBI taxonomy): domain Eukaryota; kingdom Metazoa; phylum Chordata; class Mammalia; order Rodentia; family Spalacidae; genus Rhizomys; species Rhizomys pruinosus. The sequence goes on along the minus strand of VZQC01011925.1, from coordinate 3,991,963 downwards.
AGGGAACAGCTATATACCACTTGCTCTTCTCTTTATTCATTTCAACTGTGTGATTCTGACCCAAATGAGCCCAAATTACACCCTACCACTCAAAGAGCTGGCTCAAGGTTTCTGGAGAAAAATATTGGGGAAGTTCATGAGTATCAGGTATCAGCTAGGGAATCAGCAAGCCAAAAATATATTTAATTTTTTCATTAAGTTTTTACTTCATCATTAAACACTTATTCTAATTATTCTTTAATTTCATAAGACTCCCTAACTCCCTTCTCAAGCTTTACTGGTTTGCAGAAGGACTAGATGTCAAGACGTAGTTATGGTGTCTCTTCCCACTATGGTATTTGTACTTCTTTTCTTGTCCCATGCAGGAAGCACCCTTCTTACAAGCAGCCAGCCTTCTACACTTATTTCCGGCATCATCCCTTCTCATGGAAACCAGGATTTTCTTCTACCCCTTACAATGTATGTCTGTTCTCCCACTGGATTTACCCCAGAAACCTGACCATGTCCTCATTTACTTCATCTTTAAACTACCTTCCCTTCATTGCTATGGCACTGACAGAAAACTTCCTTTTAAACTTTGGTGTATATGTTGTGCACCTACCTGCCTTACCTCAACTGGGGCCTCTTACTCCACCACTGATCTTGTTAAAGCCACCAGTGGTCTTCCTTTAGCATCTTTATCTTTTTTTAAATTTTTATTTATTATTTTTATTTTATGTATATGTATGCATTGCCTGAATGTGTGTAAGTGAACCATATTATCCAATGCCTGTAGAAGTCAGAAGAGGGCATCTGATCCCCTGGAACTGGAGTTACAGATGGTTATTAGCCACCATTTGGGGGCTGGGAACCACACTGGGTTTTCTGCAAAGAGCAACCAGTGCTCTTAACCACTGAACCAACTCTCCAGCTCCAAAATCTTAACTTACTTCATGGCAGCATTTAACCTAGGATTATGGAAACAGAAACTCTGGATTTCCATTTTTGGTTTCTGTTTCTTCCTTCCCAGCATCTCCTTTCTTAGAACATGGTATTTTCATTATCTAATTGCTCATAACATGGATATAGGAATGTTTTGATCATCTCTTTCATGTTCTGTTCACAAATTTATTTTTGTGATCATAAGGTCTTGCTCTATAGCCCAACCTGACCTCTGACTCACCATTTAACAGGAACTGACCTTGAGCTTGCACGCCTGTCTCAGTGTGCCAAGTGCTGAGATCACAGGTGCACACCACTGTGCTCACCTGTTGATCCCACTCTTCACCCTCAGAAGATTGATCAAATATCCTCACTCCTTCTTTCCTTTCTCTTCTCTTCCCTATTACTTAGTCCAAGCTCCTATGATTTCCTGACTTGTGGCAACGACCTCCTTACTGTTCGCCTCCTTTTCATGCTGTGCTCCAAATCCAGCGTGTCTTTTCTTAAACCTGCATTATGTCAACTCTTGTACAGCATTTAGAATCCAGCCCTCCAGCATAGTCCACAGGACGTGATCAGACCCCTGACTGGCTCTTCATACTCACTTTCTTTCTATTCATGTCTTAACCTTAAATAAGAGGAGCCCTGGGAACTTTTCATATACTTATCGCTCTGCTCAGAATTGTCTCCCACCACTGGCTTTCCTGACTCAGCTTCCAGGTTCAACTTACCGTCCTTTCCTCTAGAATTCTTCTTTGATCTCAAAAGGCTTCCCTCTTGTCATAGCTCACCACACTACCCATCATTCTTCATGGCTTGTATCCTGGTATATAGATGCATATTCATGCATTTGATATGCATTTACTATCTGGCTCTTCTCTGAGGGTGGTCAGTCTTGGTTTGTCCTTAATCTCTAACACCTAACACAAACATGATGCAGTGGAGGCACTCAATAAATATTTGCTGACTAGAAAGCGTATCCAGACTAGAGCTTGCTCAGACACTGGAGCATTTAGTATTAGCCATATGTCAGGGAGCCAGAGTTCTTTAATGCTTCTGTTTTGTGACCTTCTAACTGAATCAGTTGACTTCATGGTAATGAGGTCTTTCAAATTATTCACATGTATGTGTCCTTGTTTACACTGTTGGCCTTTGTCTTGCAGGCTTCTTGTTCTATTGTCCAAATGTATTATCTAATATGTGAGCTATCTCTGATATACACAGTAGCATCTTTCAGCAAGTCCTTTGACCCCATCTTCCCCCTAGTGCTGTGTGCATCCAGTTGACCATTTAAGTTTTAGCTGTGCCTCTCGATGTTCACGTGTATCATGATTATACAGTAGAAGTAGGAAGAAGTAGGATTTTCAAAGCCAATAAGTGCTGCCACACAAGAGCCAAGGAAGTTGCTTCTTCTTCTTGGAATTGCTCTACACCTTACAGCAGTAATCCAGACTCCCATATCACACATGTAAAAATTTAAGCCCAGAGAAATGTAGCAATTTCTCCAAGATCACACAGTCTGTGACTTCTTTGTCCACTGTACTTAGGGTCAAAAAACATATGCCTGCTACCTTGTGACTGCTTTGCCAGAATTTTATTCTTCTGAGTTGCAAAAAAGGTTAGAGCAAGTAAAATGATAATGGAGACATTAGTGTTATTTGTGATTACAGAGACACTCAAATTCCTCCTCTCTCAGAGTCAAAGGACTCTCCAGGAGTCACAAGACCACAAACACTAGCAGAAATCTTAAAACACAATCTCCAGACCCGTGGATGGGCTACTTAACACTGAGGTCATTGGGTGAACATTGACCCATGCTTGTTTTGGAAGTGTTTCTGGTGAAAATAAGGCCAGCCCTTCTCCTACCAGGGACCTGTCAGCTCTACTTGGACTATTTTAATTTAACAAGCCAACTCTTTTTGGTTTATTTTGTTTTTTTTTCTTCACTGGAATTTCTTTTCATGAAGCATTTCATACTGCTTTTATTCTGAAGCTGGATTTTATTTAGTAGTGGTCGAATCTCAGAAGCAAATTGCAAAATCTTCCCAGCCTAACGATTAGTTTCGCTGGCTATCCTCCTCACCTTGACTGAAACCTCCCTGAAATATACGGGGAATGAGTAAGTGTAAGTTGATTCTGCTAAAATATTAGGTAGTGATATTTCCTGTATTACGTATTGGCTCATGTGTTGATTGGAAATATTTCTAATCAACACCCTTAGCATCCTGTGTGTGAGCTCATTCGTTCTCACTTCCCACCAGCTCATCCGCCTCATCTCACCTTGTGAGATGGCAGAGGCTTTCATTGGAAGCAAGAATTTTGAAGGCACCTGTTTTTGAAAATTCTGTGAATGTAAGAGTCAAGTTTTAGAATTCCCCACTATTAAAGTCCTTTGCTACTTAAGGGAATTAGATGACCTAAAGGGTGATCTATCTTTAAGTTCCTGTGTGTGAGAGGCCAAAAAGCCCACGTCCAACATTTAATTTGGGAACTACCAAGGAAGTCTGTCCCAGTTAAAGAGGGGAGGGTGTTAATATCCATATAGCATTTAATATATGTCATGTATTGGACTAGGTGCGTAGTAGGGTTGCCCTACTGAGGAACTCAAGGGAGCATGGCTTACACTGAAGTCTGTGTAAAATGTATCAATGGAAGTTGTAACAGTTATACAAATGTATCATAAATAATTTCACCTATAAGTCCTTTGGTTTCCAATTTTTTATTAAGAGATCGGGAAAAGATCCAAAGGAAAGATCAGACCAGGGTTTGCATTCTCATGGCTTTTCCCTGCACAGTTACTTTGTCTTCCTGGTCTCAAAACACCCTTTGATATATATAACTCTCTTCCTTCCTGGTTCTACCCCCTTCTATTATCCCTTTGGACTTAAGGGTTACTGGACCTTGAAATTCTCCTCCATCCCTATTACTTTAATTTGAGTATGTCATCTGTTTTCTGACTCAAAAAGCTGTATTTTCCAGATAAAGACTTTCAGTCTAGAAAGTTAAGGTTTTTTTCCCCTTGCCATCTATTACTAACACTCATTGAAGAAGTTGCTATTTTGTCAAAATTGTTTGTTGAGCTGAATGAAGTCACTGGGCAGGAGTCCTAAGTGCCTACTCACAAGTTCTCCACATCATGTTTATAGTGTCACCTGCAGCCAAGAAGACCAGTAGGCATGTCTATCTGATAGGTGGCACTCAGCAATCTCCTTGAAGACACAGTAGACCAGTGTTTCCTGGAAAGGTGTCTAGCAGGACCCAGAACCTTGTTGGGTGGCAAGCCTATCAATGTGGATTCAGTCAAAAGCAGGAAGAGTTTGCAGCTCCAGCAAACCCTTGTGAATTGTGACAGACAAGCAGCTTGGTGGGCTTTCCAACAAGACAGCTCACCAGAAAAGGGGATGAAGAAGCAGCCCAGGTTGATAAGGGAAGGAAAATACATAGAATAGGATCTGCAGGGAGGGAAAGGGGGGTAGAGATGAGTCATGGTAAAAACTAAACCCCCCACTAGGTGGTAGGCTTTGTAACCCACCTTAGCTCTTTTGCAAATGATCTTCCTGGCTCAGAGTATAATCTGTCCATATAATCATGGAACATCACTTTAATTTCATATATATTCTAGCAAAAGTTAAAGCAAACAGGAAATTAGGAATGAATCGATAAACTGGAGAGGGTTCCCATGAAAGAGATCTCAAGAACGGGAGGGGTTGTATGCTATGAATCGCAATGTTTTTATTGTACATACAGATATTTTGCTCTTATAAAACATAATGATTTAATGACAGAAAATAAAGATGATATTATCTTACAATCCTTCCTTCTTCAGCATATAAGTATCAGATTTTTCTGTCTTTGGATTATATTGTGTTAGACAAACAAGCACATTCATCTCATTAGTATGCTGTTTTTAACAACTGGTACAATTATATGTATATCAAAGCATTGTTTAAAATTCATTTCTCTATTATTTATATATTTGATTTGATATGTATTTACATCCAGTATTGTATAAAAATTTCTTAAGCAAAAAGGGATTATGCTTGGAAAAATTTAGGAACTAGGTACAAACTACTTAGTAAAAACGAACTACTTAGAAGCCATTCCAATCTCTATCAGTGTCATCCATGTCTTATTTCCATGGATGAAATAAGAATTAAAAAAAGAATGAACCTAGGTATGGAAGTAGATGCCCTTAATCCAGCAGGTGGATCTCTGTGGGATTGAAGCCAGATTCATCTACATTGCAAATCTTTGTGTGTACATGTGAACAAGTCGGGGCTGGTGATTGCAAAGAACTGATTGGGTGGGAGGGTAGATCTGGATGAGCAGAGGAATCTTAGCCATCCCAGTGGCTGGGTAAGCTGTCTTCAAGGCATTCTTCTTGGTGGACATACTAGAAACCACAGAGGAACTCTTTGTAGTTGCTGTGTGGATAATTCTCTGGCTTTCCTCAACAATCTTACGTTTGTGTTCAGAGCCTCTTTCTTCTCCATCAGTACCAGAAGCCAGGCTATGTGCTGGAGCTGCCAGCCCTGCTCACTCACCTCCATTGTCCTTATCCTGACAGATATGTTGGGAGACAGTAGCATCTCATTGACACCTTAACCTGCTGAGACCTCAGAACTTCCTATTCTTTCATCTGTTCCATGCCAGCCTGGTTTGAGAGTGGACAGCAGAGATGCTCTTCCAGGTGTTTGTCCTGACAAGCATGGGCTAGTTACAGCTGTGGTCAGGATTCGATTTTGTTTCTTCTTTGTACCCATGGTGAAGGCATCCTGGCTGGAACAGAGCTTTGGGTATGGTGGGCTTAGAATCACTTTCATGGCCAGTCCCAGCCATCAAATTGTTCCTTCACGTACATATGTGTAATAGGCAGGAGACTTGCATTGTTGAATGATAAAATAAGCAGGCAGAGGGAGTCACTAACTTGAAAGGCTTGCGCCTGAATAGATTTGGTCTGCTTTCATGTGGAATTTCTAAGATTTCATGGCCAAGCAGATTTGAAGAATGAATTATAAAGCTCTTGTGTTAAATATTATTCTCAAAAATTATGCTTAGAAAAGCTAGCTATTACAAATTCTAAATAATCTATTTTAGATCACTAATATAATATGCATTTTATAATGAATATGTTTAGTTTAGATTTTGAACATCTAATACCAGAAAAGAACCCATGTCAGAGTTTACTTGAGGCTTTAAAACATAAACATCAATTATTGTCATAAACACAGTATAAACATGCCTGTTACCTTTCATTTAGAGAATACTGAAATGCACAATACTGAAAATTAAAATCACCTCTAATTCCATGACACTGAAATAAATTTGTATTAAGATTGTGATGTGTTCTCTCTTAGAGTTTTACACAGTGCTTGTTTTTATACGACTTTGCCAATAACAACAAAAATGTAAGCAAAAAAAGAGAATAGTCTCTTTATAACCCAAAGAAGAATTTATGATACCATTTTTTTTTCTATAGGATCCTTTCTAGAGACTGAAAACAAAATAAATGGTCTGGACAGTATCCTTATGGAACAATTTGATGCTAATGTATTCTAAATTTTGATGCATAATGCAGTCACCTAAGAGTTTTCATAAACCCTAATCTCTACTCTTATTCTGGTTAACTCAGAATATCTGGGGCAGAATATGTGCATCAGTATCTCCTTGAAGATTCTCAAATGGTTTCTGGATACTGTAAATTCTGAAGTCACTCTTGTAAACATTGGAAGATAATTTGGTCTTTTTTTGCATTTTAGATTCTTTTGCTTTTCAAATCCTTTGGTAATTTTTTGGTGATGTTGATGATGTTTGGTAAAGTATGTGAGCTTATTTCATGGCTGAATTAAGTGGTATAACTCTGTCTACTTCTTGGCTCTATTCCCCCCGTTCTTCAGAATCCTGTTGATAAAATTGGAGATTGGGGTAGAGGATGGGAAGGGGAAAATAAGGATTTAGAGCTGTGAGGCAAACAGGATGCCACATGTGGATCTGTCACGACCTATGTCTCTGCCCAGATGGGTTCAGGAACATTGTCCTTTTGGTGTCCTTGTGGGATTCCAGGGGACATGTAACAGAACACTGTAGGTAAGCATTTCCACAGGGCCTGCCAGTGACCTAAATTCTTCTCTAGTTTCCTCTGCTGTTGAATTGCCCTTGACTACATGAGTCTGCAGGGTCTAAGTTGAAAGAGAAACGAAGGCAGAGCCCTTTGGTTCCTTTCCCCTCTTCATGGCCTGACTCTTTTGTAGAAAGAAAAACTTAGGACCTCAGGCTAAGACATCTTTTGATATCTTTCAGACATCTTTTCCCCAAACATTTGTTTGGGTCCTGAAGGATTTTATGCGCTCCCCCTACCCCTATATTTTCTCAGTTCAGATGGTCCCATGTCTCCATTGATAATCACAGAGCAAGAGTATATTATTGCTGTAAAGGAATAAACTGTGTATTTTGAAAGTGATGCCCTCGGGCTGGAGGGATGGCCTAGCGGTTAAGAGCGACGACCGCTCTTGCAGAGAACCCGGGTTTGATCCCCAGCACCCACATGGCGGCTGAGAACCGTCTGTGACTCCGGTTCCAGGAGAACTCCAGTTCCAGGGGAATCCGAGACCCTCTTCTGACCTCCGCGGCATCGCACGACACGGGTGTGCAGACCTGCATGCAGACAATACATTCATACACGTAAAAATAAATAAATAAATAAAAATTAAAAAAAAAAAGTGATGCCCTCGTGTAGATTGACTTTGGAACACGGCTATGTATAAGTAATATGTGTGCCATTAAAGTAGCAACACACTGAAAGGCAAAAATTATGTATATGGAAAAGGGATTAGTTAAGTAAAGGAATATGCCACTGTTAAGGAATATTAGTTATTCATACTCGTGTTTATAAAATATTCTCTTTAATACATCATCAGATTAAAAAGCAATAGAAAAGCTATTTACAGATCTTGACTTTATTTAAGATATATAAACATTAAAAAGGCTATGATAAAATATACCAAAGTACTGGCCATGTTTTTATCTGGTAGTAAAATAACAATGGCTTCATTTTGGCTCTGCTTTTGTAGTATTTCTATTTTCAACTGTAAATTTGACTTTTTTGATTGCTGAAGAATATTATAAAATATGAACTGCATTTAAAGAAACCTCTATCTATGAATGGCACATGAAGTAATGTTCATGGGCAGATGATGTGTCTTTGATGCTAAAATGACAGTGCTTAGCCACTGGTTGCCAAGAAACCATCAGAGAGATAAGAAGAATTTAAGGCATGGACTAATTAAAAATAAGAATTAGATTTTTAAGAATCTTCCTACTTCAAAGTTACTCTAGGAATAAACTGCTGGTGAGTATTTAGTTGTCTTTGAAGATAATGTGAACCAGAGGACCCTCACCTGGCTTAGGGATAGGTTAAATAACCAGAGCCAGCATATTACATCTACATTCTCACACAGTGATGCTTTTCTCTGATATTGGTAGCACTTCCCTCTCTCTCTCTCTCTCTCTCTCTCTCTCTCTCTCTCTCTCTCCCTCTGTGTTTGTTTGTACCCCTCCCCATATTCATTTTTTAATTCAAGGAAATAAATGTAAGCATTGTCTTTAAAAGGCTAAGCAAGTTGGGCTGCCAAGTACACAAGCCCAACCTCCATGGCCTGGCACATCAAAGGTTTATTTTGCACTAATGTGAAGCCCTTTAAAATTTTTAGTTACATTTTATTCACCTAGCATGTGCGTGTGTGTGTGTGTGTGTGTGTGTGTGTGTGTGTGTACAAGCAGGCATGTGCACTCATCTGTCACAGGGTACATGTGGAGGTCATTGGAAAGCTTGTGGTAGTTTCTCTCTTTCCATGGGTGGGTCCTAGGGATGGAACCTAGGTCATAAGTTTGGCAGCAAGCACTTGCACCTGCTGAGCCATCCAGCCAACCCATTTCAAGCCTTTTTCAAGCCCAGCTATTTCTCCAGAGCTATGGTCCCCAGCATGAGCTCACTGATTACAGCCGCTTTGGCAATGTTGCTTCACTATCTCAACTACTTCTTTGGTCCAGTTGGCATGGGAAAGGGCTGACAGAGACAAATACTGTCTTTCTTACTTTCTTATCCTTCTCTTTGAAGCACATTACCTTTCTAAACTAGACTCATGGTTATACCTAACTGTAGTTCTGCTAAGTGATCAGATGAAATATTTGCTAAGAATTTACGCACAGAGGCTGCCCCCATCCATGTGTAATCCTTTGCTTCCTTGGTCTTATCAGTAATTAGGAAAGACTCTATCAAAGGAAAAGATACTTATACTGGGCTTTTTCATTGAAACTAGACTCTGATTGTTAGGTAAGAACAAAGCTAACTAATCACATAGGTTCAGTGAACCAACTTAATGTATAATTGAAGCTATTTGTTGCAAAATGTTTAGCCTCAAACAAAATAAACTAATAACTTTTTACATTGATGGGTTTTAAATTTAGAGTCTTGGAGCCTCTAGTTTAGAGTATGATGACTTATCCTTAAAAAATAGCTCTCCACATGATTTGAAAATTACAGACATCATTTTACATATGCTGTGATCTGTATCACAGGACAGGAGAGACAAAAACAAAAATAGCATTTTCAGACCATCTATTATGTTGATTCTTATGCTTTTTTATTGGTTTATTATCCTCTGTAATCGTAACAATAGCCTGAGAAGTAGATATTATTGTCTTCTTAGACAATAGAGTGAGAAGATGGAAGCTTGGGAAAGTTGTATGACTACTGGGAAGTCTCTGACACAAGTAAAAGTCTGTGGTTCTCCAGTTTACTTCAACTCTTCACCCACTCCATGCTCATTAATTTAGGCATCTATCAGTTTAGACACAGCATACTGTTTCTGTGTTTTGGGAACTTGAGGGTGTCATTTCTTATCTTCTCACCTTCCTCAAAGCCATGCTCTTGGACTTCCATTAAGACCTGTCACTTCCATTTTCCTGGTGAGGAGTACGTGATGGTTCAGTTGAGAACACTTGGTATCACTTCTGCCATAAAAAGTTTGCTTGATAAACATTCCTTTCTTCTCTCTTCACTATATTCTGGCTCTCACAGTACATGTGCCATCCTGGGGGCCTTATGATCACTTTGCTAATTACCTTGGTCATTTATCATGCATCTACTGTGGTACTTTTTTCACATCGACACTAACACCATCATCATTAGTTAGTACTGAGTATACTGTTACTGGATCCCCACCACAAAGGAAGGCAGCTCCTATTACTAATTCTATTTTTCTCAAGAGGAAATCATAGAACATGTTACTTGTAGTTGGGGTTAATAATTTGTGGATCCAGAATGCAAATTCAAAGTCCTGAATTTAAATATCTTTCTCTGGTGCCTCCTCAAATAAATATTTCATCTTTTAGACACACTGGAAGTTCTTCAAAGACTGAAGATTACTTCAGTATAAACCTCCTGGCATGTAACAAAGTATTAGGCACATGGCAGATACATGTTCAGAAATCATTTATTTGCTAAGTTGAATTTTAGAGGGTTTAGGGATAAAACAATATCCCTGTCCACAGCATTTATCTTCATTCTCTTTGATTATAAGAATTTTCCCTGGAGAGCTGAGAGATGCAGCTTGTATACATGATGCAGCTGGTACTTGCCTAGTATACATGAGGCCCTGGGTTCCATGCCCAGTGCTGCATAGACTGAGTGTGGTGATTCACACCTATAATCCCAGCACTTGGAGGTGGAAATGGGAGGATCAAAAATTAAAGGTCATTCTCTGCCCAGATTAAGGTCAGTCTGGGGTAATATGAGACCTTGTCTCAAAACAAACAAAAAGGCTATAGTAGCAACAAAAAGAATTTTCTGTGTATGCTGCTTGGGGATTTTAGCCTTCAACAAAAATAAGAGTCTACACCTGGGAGGGACCTAAACCTAGAGGATACATCCAAGGTTTTTAATAAAGTTGGACGTGGACACATGGTTAACAAACATATATCTACATGTGCTCAATACTGTTACATGCCTTTCTTGGTAATAGAACTAAGAATGAATTAATGATCTCTTTCTGAAATGGCATCATTTCTTCCTGTGGAATTGTATTTCTGATATGCAGATGCTCTCCTGGATAGACTGCTTGGAGTCTCTGTTCTCAATATAACGTTCTCTTGTGAGGTAACTTCATCAGTGGTCTCTCTTCAGGACCTGGCTGGTAAACCTAGTCCAACAACTGCAGCTACAGGTTTTAAAAGACCTTCATCCAGAAGGTCTTTCACCAGCTGGATTAGAAGATGTCAATCCTGGTCTGTTCTAATTTTGAATCTTCCATGTATAGAAATTCTTAAAGATTTGATACTTTTGTATTTTTAAAAAGAAATAGGGGAGTTCACAGAGCTTACTTAGATCAGGGATTTTCCAGGACCACCTGAAGCATAGGTAGGAGCCCAGCCCTCAGCCAGGTGGAATGTTGGATAATCCTATCTGGCCTGTTGGATAATTCTCTCATTGGTTTGATTAAATCATTGTCTTGTGTGGCTATGGGAGCGGAGTCGTCCTGGTAGCTGGTATAAAAGGTGGGCCTGTTGCCACTGTTGAGACTTGAGTGCATAGAGCTTAGATCAGGGATTTCTCAGAACTACCTGAAGCACAGAGTAGGCATAACCCCCTACCCCCAATTGGAATTGCTGAGGGAGTGTCCAAGTGGATTCTTTGGAGAACCTTCAGAACAGAAAGGGAAGAGAGAGTGAGTTAGACTTCCAATAGAAAGCCTAAAACTTAGACAAGTCAACAGTCCATAAGCAAGGAGAAAAATGGATCAAACAAACAAACAATGAAGGCATCTGAAGGAGGCAAGCAAAGCAAGTCTTCAACACAGTGAAGAGGCATTTGGGATTCACATTGGAATACAGGCAAAGAGAAACCCACATGCCAGGGACACGAAGAAGGGACAACATGGGAAAGGTGCAGGATAATTCCACACCAAGCTCTACCAACCCTGTGGGAGATTCCTACAGTGGGATCCCCCTGGGGATGGCCCAGGACACAGATCTTAGAGGAACAATTGCAGAAATATTCAAAGAAATCAAAGAATATAAAGAACAAGTCAGAGAACTAAGGAGAGAAAATAAAAAACTCAAGAAAGACCTAGAAGAAGTATGGAAACACTGAAAAAGAAACCAACCAGTGAAGCAAGGAGCTACGGAAGAGATAGAACCTCCAAAAGGAAATGGAAAATAAAAGAAATCACAAGTGAAATGAAAAAGGAAATGAAACACTCATCCAATCAAGAGGAAGAATGGAAAAAGTCTCGGAAGTAAAATGGAGGAAGCAAAACAAAAGAATATCAGACCTGGAAGATAACAAAGGAACAACTAAAAAACCTCAAGAAAGATTACAAAACTTTAAAAATACACAAAAGTGGAACAACCAGGAATTGTGGGACACTATGAAAAATCAAAACCTCCACATCATAGGGATAGAGAAAGGAGAAGATCCCAAGAGAATGGTATTGATCAGATCTTCAACAGAATAATAGATGAAAATGTCCCCAAACTAAAAAAAAAAAAAAGACAAACCAATACAAATATAAGAAGCACATAGAACTCCAAACAGACAAGATCAGAAAAGAAACTCTCCACGCCATATCATAGTTGAAACGCTAGACGCCAAAAACAAAGACAAAATTCTGAAAGCCACAAGAGAAAAACAACAAGTTACCTATAAGGGGAAACCTATCAGAATTACAACTGACTTCTCAGTGCAAACTATGAAAGCAAGAAGAACGTGGAGCAAAGCATTCCCAGTGTTAAAGGACTATAGATGCCAACTCAGGTTACTATACCCAGCAAAAATGTTGATTATAGTTGAAGGAGAGAGAAAAACCTTCCATGACATAAACAAGATGAAAGAATACATGTCTGGAAAACCAACCCTTTAGAGAATACTTGAAGCAATTCAAAGAACAGAAGAAAGGAGCAAACATCCCTAGGCACCTAGAAAGAGAAATGAATAAATGCATAACTGCAGAAGTAGAAACCTAGACCAAAACCACAAATGGATAATAAGGTGAAAGGAAGCAACACACATCTATCAGTTATAACCTTAAATACTAATGGACTAAACTTCCCAATCAAAAGACATAGAGTGGGAGATTGGATTAGGAAACAGAACCCATCTATATGCTGTCTACATGAAACACATCTTACCTTCAAAGATAGGCACCACCTTAAAGTGAAAGGATGGAAAAAAATATTCCAAGCAAATGGTACCAAAATGAAAGCAGGTGTTGCTATTTTAATATCAGACAAAATAGGCTTCAAAGTAAAAGAAATCAGAAGAGACAAAGAAGGCCATTACATTTTTATCAAAGGAACAATTGACCATGAAGATTTTCCAATCATGAATATATATGCATCAAACTCTGGTGCACCAAACTTTATAAAAACAATCCTCTAGGACCTCAAGGCACAGATTAACCCCAGTACACTCATAGAATGGGACTTCAATACTCCACTGAGCCCTTTGGTCAACAGGACAAAGAATAAACAGAGAGACATCTGAACTGAATGATATGCTATGCCAAATGGACCTCACAGACATCTACCAAATATTCAACCCTAATACCAGAGACTATACTTTCTACTCAACACCCCATGGAACATTCTCCAAAATGGACCACATACTGGGACACAAAAAAAACCTCAACAAATACAAAAAGATTGAAAGAATTTCATGCATTCTATTAGATCACAGTGCAATAAAGCTCAACATCAACACCAGGATAAGCCATACTATCTACAAGAACACATGGAGACTAAACAACACTCTGCTGAATAATAAATGGGTCAAGGAAGAAATGAAGAAAGAAATAAAAGCATTCCTGGAACTGAATGACAATGATAATACAACACAACAAAGTCTATGAGATACTTTAAAAGCAATCCTAAGAGGGAAGTTTATAATCCTGAGTGCCTACATCAGAAAAACAGAAAGAGCACAAGTGAATGATCTAACACTGCAGCTAAAAACACTTGAGAAACAAAAACAGATGAACCCTAAATGCAACAGAAAGGAAGAAATAACAAAAATCAGAGCAGAAATCAATGAAATAGAAACAAAGAAAACAATACAAAAAAATCAATGAATCAAAAAGTTGGTTCTTTGAGGGAATAAACAAGATAGACAGACCTCTAGCCCAGTTAAGCAAAAGAAAGAAAAAACAACTCCAAATCAATAGAATCTGAAATATCACAACAGATAATGAAAAGATCCAGACAATCATATGGGAATACTTCAAAAACCTATACTCTACTAAGTTTGAAAACCTAGGAGAAATGGATGAATATCTAAAATCCTGCGAATTGCCAAAGCTCAACTAAGAAGAGATCGACAGCTTAAACAGACCCATAATATATGAAGAAATTGAAGATGTAATAAGAAACCTCCCAACTAAAAAAAAGCCCAGGCTGAGATGGTTTCATGGCAGAATTCTGTAAAACATTTCAAAAACACTTACAACCATTATTACTCAAATTGTTTAGAAGGATACAAACAAAGGGAATTCTCCCAAATTCGTTCTATGAAGCCAGCATCACTCTAATACCAAAACCAGGCAAAGATACAACTAAAAAGGAGAACTATAGACCCATCTCCCTAATGAACACAGATGCCAAAATTCTAAACAGGATACTGGCAAATCACATACAGACGCACATCAAGAAGATCATCCATCATGACCAAGTTGGATTCATACCAGAGATGCAGGGATGGTTCAACATATGAAAATCAATAAACAACATCAAAGATATAAATGGAGAGAAGGACAAAAACCACACCATCATCTCAATTGATGTGGAAAAAGCCTTTGACAAAATCCAGCATCCCTTCATGCTTAAAGTCCTAGACGAAATTGGGTTGGAGGGATCATTCCTCAATGTAATCAAAACCATATACAGGAAACCCATAGCCAATATCATCCTAAATGGGGAAATGACAGAAGCATTCCCTTTAAAGGTAGAAACTTGGCAAATCTGCCCCCTGTCACCACTCCTCTTCAATATAGTGCTTGAAACACTTGCTAGGCCAATAAGGCAAGAAAAGGAAATTACAGGAGTACTAATTGGAAAAGAGGAAGTCAAGCTATCCCTTTTTGCTGATGATATGGTTGTTTACTTAAGGGATGCTAAAAACTCTCCACCAGATAACTCCTAGAAACGATTAAGAGCTTCAGTAAAGTGGCAGGATACAAAATTAACCTAGAAAAATCAGTAGCCTTTCTTTACACCAACAAAAAGCAACTGAGGAAGGATACAAGGAGACCTTCCCACTCACAATAGCCTCAAAAACAATAAAACACCTAGGAACAAACCTAACCAAAGACACCAAAGATCTCTACAAAAAAATTTAAACCCCTGAAGAAGGAAATTGAAGATGACATCAGAAGATGAAAAAACCTCCCATGCTCATGGATTGGGAAAATTAATATAGTAAAATTGTCCATTCTACCCAAATTTCTTTACAGATTTAATGCAATCCCAGTTAAAATCCCCAAGAGTTTCTTCAAAGGCTTGGAGAAAAAAAGTCCTTAATTTCATTTGGAAAAACAAAAGACCCCAAATAGCCAAAGCAACCCTGAGCAAAAAAAGCAATACAGGGGGAACTCTATTCCAGACTTCAAACTATACTACAGGGCTATAGTAAGAAAAAACTGCTTGGTACTGGCAAAAAAACAGACCTGTTGACAAATAGAACAAAACTGAAGATCCAAACCTGAGCACATAGAATTTCAGCCTCCTCATATTTGACAAAGTGGCCAAGAAGACACAATGGAGGAAAGACAGCATCTTCAGCAGGTGGTGTTGGTGACACTGGATCACCTCTTGTAAAAGAATGAAATTAAACCCTACCTTTCACCCTGTACAAAAGTCAACTCTAGATGGATCAAAGACCTCAATGTGAAACCCCAAACTCTGAAGGCGATAGAAGAAAAAGTTGACAGCAGCCTACAAGACATAGGCATAGGAAAATATTTCCTAAATCAGACAGCAGCTGCACAAGAATTAAGGCAAATGGGACCTCATTAAACTCAAAAGCTTCTGTACATCAAAAGAAACAATCAAGGAAGAGAAAACCCACAGAGTGCGAGGAAATCTTCACTGCAGATATATCTGACAAAGCATTGTATAAACTACTCAAAAAACAAAGAAGAAAGACAATAAATGACCCACTCAAAAGATGGAGCAAAGAGCTGAACAGAGACTTCACAAGTGAGGAATTAGAGATGGCTGAGAAACATCTTAAGAAGTGTTCAACATCTCTAATAATTAAGGAAATGCAAATTAAAACAATTTAAGATATCACCTCACTCTCTGATAAGACTGGCTATGATCAAGAAAACAAATGATACCAAGTGCTGGAGAGGTTGTAGGGAAAGGGGAACACTCATCCATTGCTGGTGGGAATGTAAACTGGTACAGCCACTATGGAAAGCAGTGTGGAGAACCCTTGGAAGACTTGGAATAAACTTGCCACCTGACCCAGCCATACCACTCCTGGGTATGTACTCACAAGACTCATCTTACTGCAGAGATACATGCACAGCCTTGTTTATTTCAGCTCTCTTCACAGTAGCAAAGAGCTGGAACCAGCCCAAGTGCCCCTCAACTGATGAGTGGATAGAGAAAATGAGATACATCTACACAATGGAGTTCTATGCAGCAGTAAAGAAAGATGACATAATGAAGTAACACAGTCCCAGAAAAACAAATGATGAATGGTATCCCTCATCTGTGGATGCTAGCACCAATTACCTAATTGTATGGCAAACTGAGTTAATGTGATGTGAAAACAACTGTGCTCTTATACTATAGAATCCCTTAGAAAAATAAACAAATTAAAAAAAATAGAAATAGTTAGGGCTAGAGAGATGGCTCAGTGGTTAAGAGCACCGACTGCTCTTGCAGAGGACCTGGGTTTGATTCCCAGCACCCACATGGTGGCTAAGAACTGTCTTTAACTCCAGTTCCAGGGGAATCTGATGCCCTCTTCTGAACTCTGCCCCATTGTATGACATGGGTGCACCAACCTACTTGCAGACAGTACACTCATACACATAAAAAATAATAAATTAGTTAATTAAAAAATAGTTAAAAGTATGAAGTGTCCTCAAATACAATATGCCTCTGCCTCTCACCCTTCAACCACTGCTAATTTTTTTCAAAGTAATTTTTCTCTCTCTAGTAATCATTTATATTCTAATGTGTCCTGTGCTATTTTTTCCCATGATTAAATAATTTCAGATATAGCATATAGGCTGTACCTCTGTTTTGTGGTCTCACACACAAATTACTGAAATGTCCTCTTCTAAACAAACAGTGTGTGCTGTGAAATCTTCCATTTGCTTCCTGTGCAAACACACGTTAGTACCTGTCTCTACTGCCATGTAGAAAGCAGAGGAAATCCCACATGCTGTAGCTGATTTTTTAAGTTTCTCAATGTCTATTTTAATGCAAACGTGGCAGACAGTGAAACAAGCAAAACTTAAATGTTATAAATACTTGTTCTCCTGTCATTCCCCCTCAGCCTTTTAGCTCTATGAAGGCAGCATCCCTGTCCTTTTATCTTTAAATATTTGTGTCTCCCAATACTCAGCATGGTTCTTAGAACATGCTTAAAGTATTCAATAGATATTTTATGAATAAATGAATGAGCCATAGAATTCTGGGACTTCCAGAATTAACAGTCTCCAATAAAACCAGCAACAGAACCTAGATCTGAAGTCCAGACAGAGTAACAACACAGACAATATCCTGAACTTTTGAGTTTAAAAAATATGCTTGAGTATTTCTTCCTCCATATTTTGGCCTAAGGGACAATTTTTCATAGATTTTCTGAGTCCCCTTTGCCCCCTAACTTATACACTATCAATAGCTTCTTCCTGTAACTCCTGAAAGGATTAAGTGTGATAGTGTCACAGGATGGACACACAGTGTCATGACACACTAGCTGGCATCACCCTTGCTAGTAGGAGTTTTCATCTGGTACTTTTCCCCCGAGGTTGTTTCAACCCACACTGTAGACCGCAAATTCTCTTGGACTTGAATTCTCCTCATAATCAATGAGGATTAGAAATTCTCCAGATTTTTGGCTGCTTCCCTCATGACATTGGCTAAAGTCTCCCTCCTCTGATCTCTCCCGCTAAGTCATGTTCAGGTACATTGATTTGATTGGTTAAACCAACATCTCCTACTGCTGCCACAGGCTCTTAAAGGCTCTTGAAATTTCTCTGTGTTTTTCCTTTTCCCTTATCCCTGCTGAACTCTAATGAGTATCCATTTTTCACATTCTCATTATGGAATCAATCCTACCATGGAGACACTGAGACTCAGCAAGTCTTGTCCGTGTATGAGTGCTAACAGGCAGGTACCAGTCCATTCATAGTCTGTGGCCTTCCTCTTCCCCAGGCTCACCCAGGTGTCCGTTAAGATAGAAAGTATGTTTGAAAGGGAGGAGATGCTGGAGGCTAGCAGTATGTCATTAAGACAGACATGCTGTAGCCTCTAGCATCTCCTCCCTTTCAAACATCCTTTCTCTACAATGCCAAAACTTCATGTATTTCACATTCCATGGGTAATGCATTCTACTCTGTTTTAATCCATAAATATTCTAGGAAGTCCACTTGTCATGAACCTTATGATCTGATACCTTGTGCATGCATGCGTGCATGTGTGTTTGGTATGTATACCTGTGTGTACATGTGTGTACTAATGCACTTGCCTATGCAGGAGCATTTGGAGGCCACTTTATGTAGGGATGACTTCCTCAGTCTCTTCTTCATCCTTTTAATTCATTTTTATTGAAATTTTACGAAACAACAACAACAGAAAAGACTGCATCAAAGAACTGACTGAAACAGTGAACTTCTGCTCAAAACAGTCAGCTTCCCCATGGAAAATATTGAGAAAGACTAAGAGATGAAAAGCATGTTTGGAAGAATGCATGAGCTCTGGCGAGGTGGGGGAATGGGCGGGAACATGAGTCTAGATTTGCTAAAAATAAATAAATAAATAAATTTATGTGAAAAAAAATTTTACAGATTTCATCCTATTTAGATTATCCTTTTAGATTCCTTATTAACCCCCAACCAAATTGCTATATATGTATGTATATACATACACACAGGTTTTATATATAATAAACATATATAAAAACTATACATAAATTTATAAATATATATACACACAGGAGCCTGGCCAACCTACCAACCTGTCTCAATCTTACCTTTAAAAATAAGCTTTACATGTACCACATTTTCTCTATCCACTCGTCAGTTGAAGGGCACCTGGGCTGGTTCCAGCTTTTTGCTATTGTGAACAGAGCTGCAATAAACATAACTGTGCATGTATCTTTGCAGTAAGTTGTGTCTTGTGGGTATATACCCAGGAGTGGTATGACTGGGTCAAATGGAAGGCTCATTTTGAGTCTTCTAAGGGTTCTCCACACTGCTTTCCATAGTGGCTGTACAAGTTTACATTCCCACCAGCAATGGATGAGTGTTCCCCTTTCCCCACAACCTCTCCAGCACTTGGTATCATTCATGTTCCTGATCCTAGCCAGTCTTATTGGAGTAAGGTGATATCTCAGAGTGGTTTTAATTTGCATTTCCTTAATTATCAGAGATGTTGAACACTTCTTAAGATGTTTCTCGGCCATCTCTAACTCCTCCTCTGTGAAGTCTCTATTCAGATCTTTGCTCCATCTTTTGAATGATTCATTTGTTTTCTTTCTTCTTTGTTTTTTGAGTAGCTTGTATACTCTGGAAATTAATGCTTTGTCAGATGTATCTGCTGTGAAGGTTTCCTCCCACTCTGTGGGTCTTCTCCTCACTTCCTTTATTGCTTCCTTTGATGTACAGAAGCTTTTGAGTTTAATGAGGTCCCATTTGTCAATTGTCGATCTTATTTCTTGTGCAGCTGCTGTCTGATTTAGGAAGTCTTTTCCTACACCTATGTCTTGTAGTCTGCTGCCAAGCTTCTCTTCTATCACCTCCAGAGTTTGGGGTTTCACGTTGAGGTCTTTGGTCCATCTGGAGTTGACCTTTGTACAAGGTGAGAGGTAGGGGTTTAATTTCATTCTTCTACAAGTGGTGATCCAGTTTTGCCAGCACCACTTGCTGAAGATGCTGTCTTTCTTCCATTGTGTCTTCTTGGCCACTTGGGCTCTTGGATACTTAAGGCATCCTCTCCCTCCCTATAACTTTGATGGGAAATTAAGTTCCTCAAGAAACCATGTGTACATATTTGTCTCATGTTCCTTCCAGAGTGTGATTCTGGGAATGTCACTTTACCCATACAGCAGCTGGCTGGTCTCTTGCTTTCCCACAGGGCTGATATGTAGGTCACAGTGGTAACCCTTCATGACCTATGAAGCACCACTCACATCTCTGATGCAGGCATCTGAGCGAATCTTTCTGTACTTGGGACAAGTTTCAGCCACACCTAGTCAGGCCTTAATTCCTGGTGAGGCTTTTCTGACCTCAGACATGCACACAGGTGCCAGCCACAAAAGGATTTTTTTTTTTGTTTTTGGTCCTTTTAGAGACAGGGTTCTCTCTGTAGTACCCCAGCTGTCCTGATACTTGTAGACCAGGCGGCCGTGAACTTCAACAAAGATCACCCTGGCTCTGGCCTCCCGAGTGCCTGAGGATTAAAGGCGTGCCACCAACGCCCAGCCACAAAAGGATTTTAAGCAGGAAATATTTGCTGGGCCTGGTGGCGCATGCCTTAATCCTAGCACTTGGGAGGCAGAGGCAGGCAGATCTTTGTGAGTTCAAGGCCAGTCCGTCTATAGAGTGATCTCCAGGACAGCTGGGCTACAGATAGCCCCTGTCTAAAAAAGAAAAAAAAAAAAAAAAAAAAAGCAGGACATAATGTGGCTTTATTCCTGGGGACTCAGGCGACTGTCCTTTAAACTTTTTTTAGACTATATAGCCAAACTTAGACACGGATTTATTACAAACATTCCTTGAATCCATAATTGAAATGTTGTTGTTATCGAACTGGTATCTTCTCCTCCCTCTAGCATAAAAAAAACACCATTGTAATTGTTGCTATGAGTTTGATTTTTTTTTTCCTGAGTACACTTGTAAGCGGTTTTTCTCTTCATGTGTCTGGCTAGGTCACTCGGTGATCCACTGTATAATGTAATAATATAATAATATATATATATCTATATTCTGCTATATATATGTCTTTTTTGAGCCAGGTCTCCTAGTAGCCCCAGCAGCTTGGAACTTGTTATGTACTCCAGGCTGGCCGTGAACTTCACAAAGAGCTATCTACCTCTGCCTCTCAAGTGGCTGGGATTAAAGGCATTTTGCCATCATGCCTGGCTCTATTTTTTTAAATGTATAATTAAAATATTTGGAAGAATATTCCTGAAATAATAGGATTATCTCTGGATATATAGGTAAATTTCACTCCCTTTTTACATCTCAGCATTGTCCCAGTTTCTTGGTTTATATGTGAATTTTTCGACAAAGTTTATTAATTTGAAAAAAAAAGAAAAAGCCCTTGTGCTCAAAGCACATACCAAACATGTTAACAGTGTCTACTTTTACATGGTGCTTTCTTTTACTTTATATTTCTTTTGCTGTCCAAATTCTTTTAATGAAATTAGTTTATCACTTTTTATTCGTGGTTTTAAATTACCCAGGTTTTTAGTTACCAGGGGGTCAACTAGTATCCAATATTATTAAGTGGAAGATTCCAGAAATAAACCATTGATAAATTTCTACATTTTGTGTCATTGTGAGTAGCATGATGAACTCACACACCATGGGACTGCCATGTCCCAGATTATTGATACCAGCTACTTGTCACCTCTCAGTTACCAGAAGAGTCATGGAACCATTGCAAGCTTGTGCTTCAGTTAGTATCTCTCTCAAAGAAAACAGCATTGCTGGGCATGGGTGTTGTTGGCGCACATCCTTTAATCCAGCAATTGGGCAGGAAGAGGCCAGGCGAGATGCTTTGTGAGTCACGGTCAGCGCTGGTCTATCAGCATAATGTCCAGGACAACTGGACTAAAGGGAGCCCTGTCTAAAAAGACCAAAAAAAAGAAAAGAAAACGCCATGTGGCAGAAGGGAAGCCCTTGAACTCCTTCTATGAAAAGTGAAAGTTCCTTCTATGAAAAGTCAAAGTTCCAAATTTCATTAGGAAGGAGAAAAATGCATATGCTAAGGTTTCTACAGTCTAGTGTAACTACTATGAATGCAGGCTGATCTTTCAACTAAACATCACAGGTGTGTATAGGAAATGCATACATAGCACACATAGATTTCAGTACTATTTATGTTTCATGCCTCCACTAGAAAGTCAGAATGTACCCCAGTAGATAAAGGGTATTAGTCTATTTGTTTGTTCCCATTTAAGTTACTTATATTTGATCCTATAGAAATGTAGTTCATTCAGGTTTGTTTGCACTATTTGCTTGCTACATCTTTGCATCCTTTCTTTGCATCCTTTTACGATTTTGTTTTTTGTCTGTTTGATTTTTTCAGATGGGGCCTTGCTCTATTGCCTATGCTGGTCCCAAACACCTGACCTGAAGTGATATTCCTGTCTGTCTCCCCACCATGGAGGACTGCCACACGTGGAAAGAAATGTCTATCCCATTTTTAACCTGTAAAATTCCTTTGTGTAGGTGGTTTTTATAGGATCTCAAAATCTTAGGACCCCCAGAAGGTCCTCTTTGGTTATTAGGACCAACATCCATATCAGAGTTCTCAATTTAATATTTGGTATTGGTAAATATTTGTAAATGGTATTGAGTAGATTTGTAGCATAGCATTATGTAGACATTATCAACTTCCAGAAACTTTTCCTTCTTCCAAACACCAAGTCTGTGACACAGTAATCTCCCAATTTAACCCCTGTAACACCCCCAGGCCCATCTTGACCTTTACCAACTAAGCTCTCTCCCCAGCCTCTCGGCTCTACTTTGATTGTGTATAAAACCAAACATAGCTCATTTTAATACAATAACACTATTATCTTCTTCCACATTAATCATTTATGAAATAAAAAAAAAACTCTGCTCTTCCTCTGATCTTGGCATTGCATAAATGACCTTCCGTGATGATCCCATTCACTGGGTGAAACGTCCCACACACTCTTGGCTGGACCTCAACACTCAACAGACGTCCTTGACAACTCCCAGGTGAAATGGTTCCCTGACCCGGGAAATCCTCTGGGCTCCAGAGGGCGGTCCTTGATTCCCGACTCCACCGCAGACCAACCCACCACCTCTTAAGGAAAAAGCACGAGACACTTTCCATGTGGTCATTTGGGCACCAAGGGACCAGAGGGACGGGAAAAAAATGGTCTTAATGTTGACAGAGCAGCTACGATGGCCTCCTCCAGCATCAGGCACAGGGCCCAGGCTAAGGCCCCCCTAAGAGACTCTCACACAGGAAAGACCACACAGGAGAGACCGCAGAGAAACCCAAGGCCTCCAGGAAGGGAGGACACCTGAAGAGCACAGGAAGTTGTTGGCCTGCCAGCCCAGCGCCAGCCCCCCCCCACCCGCTGGCAAAGGAAACAGTGATACAGATCAGAGAAAACAGGCCTTGGCCCAAAGCAGCCTCCACCTGGAGGGAAGGCCACCCCGCGGGCTCTGCCTGGTGTTCCTGCAGCTCTGTGAACAGGTTCTGGAAGCTGACTACCCCAGCTGACACTTTTCCACAGAACCTCACAAAATCCAAACAGCAGCTCCTTAGAGCCCCTCCTTCAGTCCTGCCAAGCCCTTAAGGTCCTGGCTTCACCAGTAATTCCTTGCTAAGTTCTCTAAAAGCCCCACATACCATTTTCAGCAGTGCTAGACATGACCTGAAATCCCTTTCTGAGACTGAAACCCCACACACACCTACTTTCAACGTAAAACTTTAAAATTCCTAAATGACTTTACCCATCGCTTGTCTTCTGGAGACCCGCTTCCCTTGTGGCTATAATTTCACATAGAGCCACTTCAGTGGGCCTGCTGACCCAACTCAGCAGTGGGGAGGAGAAGGTCACCCCATTTTTTTTTTTTTTTTTTTTTTTGTTTTTTTTTTCCCTGACCGATCCAGCACAAATACCTTTAAAACTTGATTTGGGACTTTAAGACACAATAAGAGTCTAAAAGACAATACATATTTTATTTTGTATTTACAATACCACTTCTTGATTTTGCTCATGATACATAAAATGTTCTGACACTTATAAGCCATGAAAATTAGGGGTGACATACCTAGATCAGAGAAGTACCCCCCACCCCGGATCGAGGAATCTACAATTCCGCATTGC
The DNA here is from genome assembly GCA_009823505.1 of Rhizomys pruinosus. NCBI lineage: Eukaryota > Metazoa > Chordata > Mammalia > Rodentia > Spalacidae > Rhizomys > Rhizomys pruinosus. The sequence continues at coordinate 3,967,719 of VZQC01011925.1, read as the reverse complement.
CTCTGGGCACGGAGGTCTTTAAATTTTCTGTAACATTTGTTTTAATGAACTCTTTATTCAAAAATATTACGAGGTTTGTTTTGTGCTTCTAACAACAAATTAGCCCTGGGAGTCAGATGGCACAGACTAGGCTGCCCAGTGTTTCTCACCTGGGCATCTTGGGTTGACAGGACCACAAATGAGAAAATGTCAACCCACAGACCTGTTCTGTGTAGGTGTGTGTGGTGGTNAAAAAAACGAGCTTTAATCTCCCCTTCTAAGCAGCGGTCGGTTGGCAGTGGCTCCTCGCTGAGGTTTCTTGTCCACTTTCCCACCTCTGTGCTGGGATTGTCTCTGGTTTGAGCTTACACGGGACTCGTCCATACTGTCAACACTGCTGCGAGTTCACATGAGCCAGTTGTCGGAAGACTGTTCTCCTGTCCTCGTCCACCTCCTCTGGCTCTTAAGAGTCTTTCACCTCCTCTTCCACAGTGTTCCCTGAGCCCTGGGAGGCAGAAGATTTTTTTTTTTGTTTTTGGTCTTTTAGAGACAGGGTTTCTCTGTAGCCCCAGCTGTCCTGAACTCACTCTGTAGACCAGGCTGGCCTTGAACTCACAAAGATCCGCCTGCCTCTGCCTCCCAAGTGCTAGGATTAAAGGAGTGCACCACCACGCCCGGCTGGGAGGCAGAGGTTTGATATGGGTGTCCTATTCAGGGTTGAGCAGCCTCTTGTTCTCTGCACATTGGCCGTTGTGGTTCTCTGTGTTAATCACCATCTGCTGTGTAAGAGTGTTTCTTTCCTGAGAATTGAGATGCATTAATCAGGGCAGGCCAGGGAGTTCGCGATTGTCCTAACAGGCGAGATGGCGGGAACAGGGAACGCCATCTTGTTTTTGAGATAGGGTTTTTTACTGAACCTAAAGCTTTTGCTGTCTCTGCTAGCCTGGAAGGCCAAGAACCCCCGTTTCTACTTGTCCCTGTTCCCAGTACTGTGGTTACAGGGGTGGTCCCTGGTTTTTACATACAGGGTGGGCAGTCCAGACTCAGGTCTTTGTGTGTGTGTGTGTGTGTGTGTGTGTGTGTGTGTGTGTGTGTGTGTGTAGCAAGCATTGTATCGACTGAACCATCTCCCCATACCTGTTTGAAACTTTTGACAGAAGTATCATCAAACATTGAGGATTAAGAAGGTCATAAAAGATTCATTCCATGAACTCAGTAGAGTTTTCCTCAGAAGATGCCCCATCCAGACACTGTAAGATACATGCGTGTCTCTTCTGAGTGTATCTTCTCACGGAACTTTAGGCAGTCACCAAACAAGGGCAGATGAAGAAAAGGCAAATTGCACCTAAGTCATTTTACAACTTCTGAAGCCAGTTTCCACCAAATAGTGAGGTAACAATTTCTCCTCTAAGAGTCTTATTTCTTCAAGGTGCTTTATTCTTCAGGAAAAAAAGAAAACAAAGCTATCAGCAGTAGTCCAAAACAAAATGCTAGTATGTGTCTGAAATGGTAGCCACAAGCCACAGGTGGCAATTTAAATTTAAATTAAATTAATGGAATTAATAGGCTATTTCCTCAGTTGCACTAGCTGCTTTTCAGTGATCATCACTTGCCTTTGCCTGGTCGCCACTGTACTTATTGACCACCACAGATACAGAATATTTCCACTGTCACAAGTTTCTGTTGGACAGCACCAACTTAGGGTGTTTTGTATGCTGAAAAGGCATTTGTTTTTTTCTAATTTAAAAAAAAAATTGCCAGGCGTGGTGGCACATGCCTTTAATCCCAGCAGTCAGGAGACAGAGCCAGGCAGAGCTCTGTGAGTTCAAGGCCAGGCTGGTCTTCATTGCAAGCTCCAGGACAGCTGGGACTAAAGGGAGGCCCTATCTCAAAAAGACCAAAAAAAACAAAAAACAAATTATTTACTGTTTTTTATTTTTATGTGTATGAGTGCATTGCTTCCATGTGCCATGCAATGCCTGAAGAGGTCAGAAGAGAGTGTCGGATTCCCCTGGAACTAGAGTTACAGACAGACAGTTGATATAGCCAACCATGTGGGTGCTGGGAATTGAACTTAGGTCCTCTGCAGGAGCAGCCAGTGCTCTTAACTGCTGAGCTATCTCTCCAGCCCCAAAAAGCATTTCCTTTTTTTTTTTTTTTTGAGACAGGGTCTCCCTATAGCCCCAGATGGCCTGGAACTCACTCTGTAGACCAGGCTGGCTTTGAACTCACAGATATCCACCTGCCTCTTGCCTGCTAGGATTAAAGGCATGTGCCACCAAGCCATCCTTAAAAAAGGTTCTTAGCAGGCTGTGGGTGCTGGGAATCGAACCTGGGTCCTCTGCCAAGCAGTTGGTGCTCTTAACCTCTTAACCGCTGAGCCATCTCTCTAAGCCTCAAGGCATTTCCTCTTTTAAAAAGATCTGCTCACCGGGCTGAAGAGATGACCTAGTGGTTAAGAGCGCCGCCTACTGCTCTTGCAGAGGACCTGGGTTCAATCCCCAGCATCCACATGGTGGCTGAGAACTGTCTTTAACTCCAGTTCTCTTCTGACCTCAGTGGCATTGCACGACACGGGTGCACCAACCTACACGCAGACAGTACACTCATATATATATAATAAAATAAAGATCTGCTCACCTTCTTTTCTTTCCCCAAATACATCATGTTGTCCTCTGCCTACAAAGCAAAAGAATGCTAATTCTAGGATGTAATTAGAAGCAGATGAAGCAAGTCTTAAAAGGAGAAAAAGTAGGAGCTGAACAAGACCCATAAGTAGACAGTTATTGTGGCTTCTCCAAGAGTTTCCAGCCTGTTTCATCTACTATCTACAGTTCTCTTGTTAAATACAAAAATAAGCTTGCTCTTTTTTTTCCCCTTTTACGTGTCATCACATGCATGAGACCGGAAGCCTCAAATCCATTTTTCTGAGCCCCCAGCTTCCTGTTAACATGACATTTGTGGAAGGATCCAGTCTGTAATTGTATCAAAAAGGGAAACAAAAGAAGGCTCGGATTTGATCTTTCCACTGGGTAAATTTAGTTGCCTGAGAAACAGGAGGAAATGATTTTAGTGCCAAAATAAGGAGCCATCCTCTCAATTTGCTTTCCCTCTCTCATTCAGGAGCTAGAGTTGCCTTTGATATAACAGAGAAAGGAGGGGCTGTGGTAGGAGAGAGTCATTCATGTTATTTCCCTTGGTGTTTAGTTTCAATTTTACTTTTAAAAGTTTTTGTCAGCCTTTATAATTATCTGGTTAAATTTATACTTGCAGTTGGTTCTTTTCCTAAAAATGGGTGACATTTAAGTGCTACAAAATTAATATGAATGTGATGCAATGGACATAATTGCTTTCTAGAAAAATCTCCTCTTTGTGACTCATTGTTAGTGTCAGAATTATAAGCCCTGAAGTTCCCAAGAACATCAATATATCAGATTCCTTGTGCACTACATCTTCCCAAGAATGTTGTTTTTCAGGAAATGGGATCTCTGCTAGATTTTTTTTTTCTTTTTGGTCTCTGTTGCTTCCCCTTAGATAGCTCAGGAACTGTCTGAAAAAATCATTTGCTCTATTTGAATCATCTGGGTGTAGTATATTCCAGAAAAAAAGCATATATACATATTGTCAGTTTTTAATGCATACAATAATGTTTATATTGTCAATTCATGTGCGTGTATTGCTGTGTTGTTTATTAAAATCACATCCTTCGTGACTCAGATGGCTTTCTACTTTTCTGCTTGTTGGGAGCTGTTACTTCTCCATCTGTAGTTTATCACATGCTTAGTATTTGAAATAATTGAAGTAGGACACTCATTTTCCAGACCCCTCACTTTGTTGATGAAGCTACTTTTACAAGTGGAGTTGAGAAATGACTGGAACTTCTTTGGGAGTTGAGGGATAGAAGAAACATGCCATACCGTAGAGATTTCTTAAGACAGATCTGGGATGATGATCATGAGATGGGATGACCTAGAAGGAAATGACAAATCATTTTATGTAAAATGATAAGAAAACATGGGTTTGGGGGTCCACTAGACAAGGGTTAATTCTTAGCCCTGTGAGGTGGCAGCTGTCATGGGATGCTCTTCCAAATAGGCAATCAAGGACAAAGAAAAGTAAGAATGTCACCAAAGTCCCACTTGGTGAGACAAGTTTTATTGGGCTGTGGGAAAGAGGTTACTCATTGGTACAGCAATAACTCAAAGATATCACCAAAAGCCCACTGGAACGTAGATGACAACTCACAAACACGGACGTGAGAGCACACTGCACACCCTGCTGGCCACTCAGCAGGTTGGGGAAAGTCTATTTCAGGCTTGTCAGGTTCTGAGCCTTTTCTAGGCAGCCTGGCTTGTTTGAGAATGCCCTCAGCAGCCCACACTAATTATATAAGCTTGGGGAGGAAGAGGCTTAGTGCCTCTGGTCATTCCCAGGGACTTCTTGGAGCTTTTGAGTTGTTTACTTCCTGCGTCTTAATGAGCTTCCCTTTAGAATATCCTAGTGTTAAGGAGCTTCTTTGAAGGAAGTAATGTTTTATCTCAGAGGAAATTGCTGCACAAAATCAGCTACAGCATTAGAACAAATTAGTGAACCTCCTTGAGCTTCATCTTTGACATCTGTGGAATAGAGCTGGCAATACCTATCTAAAGAGCATGTGTCAAAGACTAAATGAAACAGTTATACAATTTATTCTTTTAATTTTTATGTGTATGAATGTATCATATACCTAAGGGCACCCATGTCATGCAATGCCTGCAGAGGTCAGAAGAGGGTGCCACATCCCCTGGAACTGGATTCCAGGTGGTTATTAGCCACCACTTGGGTGCTGGGAACTGAACCTGGATCCTCTGCAAGAGAAATTGGTGCTCTTAACTGCTGAGCCATCTCTCCAGCCCCAATTTTTTTTATCATTTTATTATTAGTGTAGTACATTATGTATTAGTGTCTACTGCATATTTCCACTGTTCAAAAATGCCTTACATTTTAACATGTTCATCCATCCTTGTACGCTGATCTTATTCCTCCCCAGTCTTCTCATATTGGCCCCTACCTTCCCTCTGACCCCTTTCTTCTTTCATAATAGTTCAATTCTTTCACCTCACCCCCTGATTCCACTTGTGAAAGCAAACACAATATATTTTTCTTTCCAAGTCTAGCTTATTGACTTAACACCAAGATCCCCAGGTTCATCCATTTTTGCACCAACAACATTATCTTATTCTTCTTTATGGCTAGATAATACTCAGTTGTCTGCATAAGCCATGTCTTCTTTATTCATTCATCTGTTGGTTAACAACTCTGTTCATTTCCAAACTTGACTATGTGATTAGTGTCACAGTTACCATAAAGGTATCTCTATGGTCTGCTGACTTTTGATGCATACTAAGGGGTGATACAGCTGGATCACATTTTATGGATGTGTAGGTATCTCTGATATACTGACTTTGGGTATATACTCAAAAAGATGGTATGGCTGAATCACATTATAGTTCTAGCTTTAATTTTGAACGATTTCCATATTCATTTCTATAGTGGTTGCAAGTAACTTACATTTAGAGCTACTGTGTGCAGAGTCACCCCCTCCTCAGGGCCCTTCTCAGCTTTTATCCCCCTTGATGATGGCCCTTTGTCTGAAGTAAACTAGAATCTCTTTGTAGTTCTCATTTGCATTTCTGCGGTGGCTAAAACGTTGAATATTTTATGTTCATGTATGCAAGAGACACTTATTCTTATCCTTTTTGAAAAGTATCTGTTTCAGTTAATTTGCACATTTGTGGATTGGATTACTTGTTTTAGCATTTAATTTTTTCTGGTTCTTTACCTATTTGGGTATTAATACTTTGTCAGATGAAAAGTACTAAATATTTTTCCCATTCTGTCGGGCATCTCTTCACTCTTTTGATTGTTTCCGTTTCCAAATATAAGGTTTTAGGTTTGATGCAATCCCAGTTTTCTATTTTTGCTGTTATTTCATAAATATTGGGGGTCTATTGAAGTAGTTCTCCTGTTGTCCTCTAGTAGTTTCAAAGATTCAAGGCCTTTTATTAAAGTCTTTGGTCCATTCTTTTTTTTTTTTTTGGTCTTTTTGAGACAAGGTCTCCCTGTAGCCTCGGCTGTCCTGGAACTCACTCTGTAGACCAGGCTGGCCTTGAACTCACAAAGATCCGCCTGCCTCTGCCTCTGGCTCCCAAGTGCTAGGATTAAAGGCGTGCACCACCACACCCGGCTGGTCCATTCTTTAAAGTTGGTTCTTGTATAGGATGGGAATAGTTGTCCGATTATAATCTGTGTGTTGATAGTCAGCTAAGAGGGTACCATTTATTAAAAGGCTGTGCTTTCTCCACTATGTATTTTTTGCATTTTTGCCATGAATCAAATGATATGTAGTTTCTTGGGTTGCCTTCTTGATCTTCAACAACCTATGCTTTGTTTACATGTATATTTTTATACCAATACCACACAGTTGAAATTGGATATTGTTCTAGCTCTAACTTTTGCTCAAGAATATTTTGACTATTAGTGACCTTTTGTGGTTCCATATAAATTTTAGGACTGTTTTTTTTCTAGTTCTGAGAAGAATGCCCATAGTATTTTGATGGGCATTATATTGAATCTATATATCACTTTAAGTAATATGGTCAGTTTATCAATACTAATTCTGTTAATCCATGAGCACAGAAGGGCTTTTCCATATTCTAGAGTGTTCTGCAATTTACTTCTTCCATCTTTTATAATTTTTATTACATAAGTATTTTACAACCTTGGTTATGTTTGTTCCTAGGCACTTAATTCTTCCTGAGCCACTGTGAATGATATTTACATCTTGATTTCTGTCTCAGTGGGTTCATTATCGGTATATAAAAAGCTACTGACTTTTGTGTATTGACTTTCTATCTTACTACTTTGCTCAAAGTATTTATCAGATCTAAGTGTTTGTAGAGTCTTTTAAACATAAGATCATGCCATCTGCAAGTAAGGATAATTTTATTCCTTCCTTTCTTGTGTCCCTTTTGTTTCTTTTCATGCCTTATTGCCAGATAAAAATTCAAGTACTATTTTGAATAAAAGTGAAGAGAATGCCTTTGTTAATTTTAGAGGAAATGCTTTCAGGTTTTCCCCCACTGTGTATAAACTTGGCTATGAGTTTGTTATGTACAGAGCTTAATATGTTGACATATCAGCCTTTATAACGAGTTTCTTTGGGACTTTTATCTTGAAGCAAAGTTGACTTTTGTCAAAAGCTTTTTATCTATTGAGATAATCATGTGATTTTTAGTTTAGATTATAATTACATAGTATATCAAGGTTTTCAATGGCATGTTTTGAACAGTCCTTGCATTCATAGAATGAAGCCAATTTAATGATAGTGCATCAAATGTTTATTTTATTCTCCTTATGTTCTTATTTATCAGAGTAACTCTGGCTTCATAGAATGAGTGTGGAAATGTTGCTGTTTTAGTGAAATCATTTAAGAAACATTGGCATTGGTTTGTCTGTAAAGATCTGGTCAAGTTCATTAGGGTGAATTGGTCAGATACTGACCTTTTCTTTTTTTTGGAAACCTTTCATTGCTACATCAATCTCACTTATTTTCTGTCACCTTAGGGTGTTGATATTCTCTTAGTTTCAGTTCAGCAGGTCACATGTGACTGGATATTTATTTGCTTATTTATTATTAATTTTGCTAGAGTATAAATTTTCAAAATAATTTATACTCATCTTCTGGATTTCAGAGTATCTGCTGAATGTTCCCTTTCTCACTTGTGACTCAGCCATGTCAGATCTTCTCTTTCCTTTGACTGTTTCAGTTGTCGGTCTTATTATTGATTTTTAGAAGCTATTCCATTAACTTCATCCCTGATATTTATTATTTCTTTCCTTCTACAATTTTGCATTTCACATTTTTTTTTGTTCATAATACCTGGAGTAGTGACCATTGTTGCTTTTTGCAGTCTGTTTTTTTAAGGTATCTACTTTTCCTTTGGGACCCTGTTATTGTATTCCTTAGATATTTCATGCATTATTTTTCCATTTTTTCATTCTTATTTTATTACAGGGATTTTTTTTCTTTTTTGGTCTTTTTGAGACAGGGTCTCCCTGTAGCCCCAGCTGTCCTGAAACTCACTATGTAGACCTGGCTGGCCTTGAACTCATGAAGATCCACCTGCCTCTGCCTCCCAGGTGCTGGGATTAAAGGTATGCAGGACCATGCCTGGCATAATCCAGGGATTTTTTAAACCTCCCCATTTCTTTGACATCCCCTGATCATTCAGAAGTGTTTTATTCATTCTTCATGTGCATGTATAGGTTCAGTAGTTTCTCTTGGTGTTGATTTCTAGTTTTATTCTCATATGCCCTAGGAAGACTAAAACAAGTTATTTCAATTTTCCTTGCTAACCTTAGCTATATGGCCTAAAATGTTGATTTTTAAGAGCATTTTGTGAGCTGGTGGGAAGTATGTACATTCTGTAGTGGTCAGATGGACTATTTATTTACCTGTCTGATCAGCCCATTTGGTCTATAATGTAGTTTAACTTCATTTTATTGTCCTATTGATCTTTTTTGGTCTGGATGACCCATTTTCGAAAGCAGAATATTAAACTTACCCAGGAATTAGGGTCTAGCTGTCTTTTCATGTCCAGTAGTATTTGTTTTATGAAGTTGGGTGCACCAATGTTCTGTGCAATCGTTCTAACTCCTCAATGTATTGTTCCATTCACCAATATATGGTGACCTTCTTCATCTATTCTGGCTAATTTTGGTTTAGAAAGTCTGCTTTGGAAGATATGAGCATAGATGCTCCTGCTGGTTTCCACATTCTATTTGCTTGGGGTATCATTTCCCAACTTTCACCTTTAGTCTGTATATGGTATCCAGAAAGCAAACAAATTTTATCAGCTGCTCAGTATATTTAAATCAAAGAATAAAAACAAAGACCATTTACATTCAGGATTATAATTGAAAAGTATGGTGTAGATTTTGTCGTTTTCTAATGTTTGATTCTTTTGAATTATCATATTGCTTTCTACTGGAGTCTATTCTTTCCTGCTCTCTTGTTTGCCTATTTCTGTTTATAGGACTCCTTTCAGTATTTTCTGCAAGACTGCCTTGGTTGCCATGAATTCTTTGAGTTTACACTTATCTTGGAAGAGCTTTATTTTTTCTTAAAATTTGAGGGATAATTTTGCTAGATTTCTTTATGGAAATTTTAAATACTCTACCAGAGTTTCAGAGTTTCTGTTGAGAAACCTGCTGTTTCTTTTGCAGTTCTCTCTTACAGATTTCAGTATTCAGTATTCTTTCTTTATTCTTTTTTTCTGTTTTTTTTTTTTGTTTTTTTTTGTTTTTTTTTCCCTTTGGTCTTTTCTGGCCTTGAACTCACAAAGATCTGCCTGCCTCTGCCTCCCAAGTGCTAGGATTAAAGGCGTGCACCCCCACGCCCGGCTCTGTTGTTGGTTTTTATTTTGACAGGGTCACCCTGGTCGCAGCCCACCTGGAAGTCATTCTGGAGACTGGGCTGAGCTTGATCTCACAGAGCTGCCTGCCTTTCCTCTCAGCTTTCTTTTTTCTTTATGTTGATATTCTGACTATAATACATGAAAATATTTTTATTTTTTATTCATTATTTTATGTGTATGAATATACTGTCTGCATATAGGTAGGTGCACCCGTGACATGCAATGCTGTGGAGGTCAGAAGAGGGTGTCAGATTCCCCTGGAACCGGAGTTAAAGATGGTTCTTAGCCTCCATGTGGGTGCTGGGAATCGAGCCCGGGTCCTCTGCAAGAGCAGTCAGTGCTCTTAACTGCTGAGCCATCTCTCCAGCCCCATGAAAATGTTCTATTTATGATTCTAAATGCCTTTTGTTCCTAGTTATTCTACTTTGTCAATGTTTGGGAAAGTTTCTGCTAATACGGCATTGAATAAGTCCTGCTTCAGTGCCTTCCGCACAGCCCCAGATGTGTAAGCTTGGCCTTTCCTTACTCTCCTGATGTCTCATGTGCTAAGCTGATACATTCTTTCTTTATTAACTCCTGAGTGTTCTGCTCTACCAACCTCACTGTTAAGCTCAGAACTGTGTTTGGTCTTTTCTGTTGAAGGCTCTTTCTATTCCATTTTTCTAAAAAAATGACCTGATTGAGTTTTCCATTTCCTAGATTTCTGATTAGTCATTTTTCAAAATCTCTATCTTTTTAGTGATCTACCTATTCATATAATGTATTATTTTTCTTAATTTGTTCATTGTCTATATGTTCTTAGAATTCATTTATTATTGAAAAAAATTATCGTTTGAATTCTTTATCTGGCTTTTCATCCACTTCATGTCTTGGCCTTTGTTGCTGGAGAATGATAGAGTTTTGGAGGAATCTGTTGACCTGTCTTTTCATATTTGTGGCAGATCTTTATTGAGATTTGTACATCTGTAAGGGATAACATTCTCTTTTTTTCTATTGCTTCTTTATTTTTTTTTCATTTTTTAACAATAAGTAATAATTTATGAGTACAAGCATCCTTCATGTAAAACCAACTTGCAAGCAGTTGTGCCCAAACCCACACAGCCCAAGGGTCTCACCATCCAGCTGGGGGGGAGGGGCTTGTATGTTCAATCAAGTTGATCAAATAAGTGTCCAGACTATATTGCTGAAGTTTCACCATTCACCCCAATCGCAGCCCTTACATTCTACCATGCCCCCTCTTCCGCAGATTGTTCCCTAGGCTTAGAAAAGGGGCACAGGTGGACGAGAAGCAAAACAGTCTACTTTTTCTGGAGCTGTTGTTTTGGACTCTGGTCAATTCTGGCTGTTTCCTTTCATGGGCTGACAGTTTGTCCAGGAATAACCTTTCAATCCTCCTAATGAAACACAAGCAATAGATATATAGGTATTTAAACAGTACTAATTGTTATGGTAGGTTACTTTGGTATAGACACAGATGTTTGGATGGTATGTTAATCCATGAATTATGTTTTTTTCTGTAAAATATTACAGGGTCTTACTGTGGCTTAGAACATCTCCTAACTGTTAGAGGATGTAAGCTTGTGGCATCAGCCATGGGTTATTCCTCCAAGGAGAGAGTTAATAGCCAATTAGATTTGGGATATACAGGCATTTGGCTGCCACTGCTACACAGTATTTCCAGGCAGGTGAGGTGTAGCTGGTGCTGACGGAGGAGTCTTGCTTGACTCAAGGAGAACTATATTTGCTTTATTGGTTTAGTGGCCTTTGGTAACACTCTCTGGTATTCCAGAGACCAACTGTACACTTGCAAGTGTGGTTTCAATACATCTTTCCCATGCTTACATAAGGTCTTTGACAGCAGGGCCTATCGCCTCTCTTCTTGCAGGAGGGATAACCTTCTCTTGACAGTGTATTTTAGGAGATTAGATTGTCTTGAAGGATTGACTACATTTCCAGTTGGATATTGTGGAGTAGTCCTGCTTACTTGGTGGTATCAGTGTATTTTTACATATTATGTATTGTGTCAGAACCTGAGAGTCCTGCTTTCTCCACTGGTATCACAAGAATGGGGTACAGTTACAGATCAGGCAAATGTGATAAACCTCTATGATTTCTCCTCTATTTTTATCAATAATATATGGCTAGAAAGGGTTATTTAAAGAAATTATTCTTAAGCTGTGAGTGGTATCACATGACTTTAATCCCAGCACTAGGGAGGCAGAAGCAAAGGCAGAAGCAGAGGAGGCAGAGGGGGCAGAGGGGGTAAAGGGGGCAGAAGGGGTAGAGCAGGCAGAGGGGGCAGAGGCAGAGTCAGAAGCAGGTGGATCACTGTGAGTTCAAGGCCATACTCATCTACATAGTGAGTTTCAAGTTAGCTAGGGCTTCAGGGAAACCCTGTCTCAAAAAGACCCCCCAAAATAGAATTTACACTTCACAACAGGAATGATTAGGTGCAGACATCATTTAAAACAAAACCTTTAAGGATACAATAAAAAAGGAAATGGGAGATGTGAAACAAAAAACAGAATATAGAAAACTGAAAAGTAACCAGGCATAGTGGCGCATGCCTGTAATCTCAGCACTCGGGAGGCAGAGGCAGGTGGACCTCTGTGAGTTCAAGGCCAATCTGGTCTACATAGTGAGTTCCAAGAATGCCGTGACTACAGGGAGACCCTGTCCCAAAAAGACCAAAAAAAGAAAAAAGAAAGAAAACTGAAAAGTGAGAAAGCTGGTAAATGAAAGTAGTAATGTATAGAAAAAGTGAGGACTAGGGATATGGTTCTGTGAATGAGAGCACTTCCTCTGCAAGCATGAGGAGCTGGGTTCAAATCACCAACACCCTAAAAAATGGACATGACTGTGCATACCTGTATCCCCAAGCATTGTAGTCAGAGACAGGCAGATCCCAAGAGCTTGCTGGCCAGCCGGTGTGGCCCAGCAGGAGACCCTTTGGTTCAGTGAGACTCTGACTTTAGTAGATTAGCCAGAGAGCAATAAAGGAAGACAAGTACTGTTGCCCTCTGACCTCCACATGCACACACACACACACACACACACACACACACACACACTTGTGTGTGTGTCTCACATACATACACCACACACTGTAAGACCCGAATCGAGCCTTACCCTTGAGAGACCCCTCAAGTGAGAGATGAGGAGACAAGACTCACTGTAAAAGCAAGAGATTTATTCCTCTGGTACAGCGGGGTTTGCCTGTACAAAGGGAGAGGCAAACGATATCTGCATACAGGTTTATAGACTTAGAGCAGGGCAGGAATCGAACCCCAGTCTCCTGTATGACAGGCGGGGATACACAGCATGCTTGGGTCTGCAGGTGGCTTGGGGTTGGGGCCCTCAGGGTGGTTCTTTCTGGAATTATCCTGTTACCTGATGACCTAGGGAGGGAAAAGGCTCCGACCCCTATAAGTTGGCTCTCCGACCATTTATTCAGGGTCTAGGGGAGTCTTGATGGGGTTTTTGTAACTTCTAGCCTTATTGGATAATAGCAGAGTTACAGCTCATGGTTAGGTCAGCCCACCTGCCCCCACATACCAAAGGTTATCTTTAGACACAGTCTTGGGACAGGAACAGAACCAGGTTTAGGGGAATTTTTCTTTATCAGCTCAGACCTGTTTCCCAAGCCTGGGATATATCTGGTGGACTCCAGCCTGGGGAAAGTGATTGCTTAACCTTTGTCCAGAGTAGAAGTCTGGAATCAACTCTTATCTCCTCAACACATACACACAACACATGTCATACACAAATGAGATAATAAATCATTTGACTATTATTAGAGTAAAAAAAGAATAACACACACACACATACACACACGCACATGTGCACACACACAAACACACACACACATATATATGTATATATCAGGAAATATAAGTTTAAAAAAGTTTATTTTTAAAAAATGTTTACATTGGGGTGGTCATTTGGAGAAGAGTTGATAGTCTTTATTTCTACCAACTTCCCCTTTCCTGTCTCCTTGGGGTATGTACTCCTTGGAGAGAGTGAAGCCTGGTAGGTGTTTACCTCTTATTTTTATTTTTATTTGCCAGTTGGTCTGTGGAAATGGCTTGGGTCCAGAGCTGGATGTTTGTTTTCTTTCCTCCTGCATAGAGTCAACGTTCCCTAGTTAGAGTTACTCTGAATGGATTAGCTCAGCGCATCCCCAGGGCCCTACTGGAATCAAGTTCCCCTCAGGATCCGAAGAGCCACTGTGATGCCCACAAGGAGAGTGGATCAATCAAGTGTAATGAGTGAAAGGAACATAGTAGATTCCATGTCTACAACTACAGTTTTCTTTTATTTTCTTTCTTTAGGAAATATTATTAATATCCCTTGTATTGGAGTCAGATGCTATAAGCCTTGCCTGCCTTAGTTTCTAGGTGTGCCAGAATTTCAGTATGAGCCAACGTTCCCAGCTTATGACTATGGTTTTCTGAGGTGCATCCCTGAGGTCAGTCTCCTGACCTCTTTAGCTGGCATCTGGAGCTGCCGGTCCATTCCTTTCCACGTCTACAACCCCAGTCCCATTGCATATACTTTTCACTGGGCTTGTGTCATAGCATTCCACCAAGGCCACAAAGAAAATGCTGGCTGGACATCATGTCAATATTTGTTATACATTTTGGGGAAAGGACGCTCCAGCAAACTTGGGTATGACCCTCTCAAGACAGTTCCATATTTTTACATTGGGAAAAATCACGCTCTTTCTACATGCACAGCCACCAAGTGGTTCTGAGATCAGTTACGTGTGAATGCCCCCTGGCTCTGCATCTGTTTCTGTGCCTGCAAGTCTGTCAGTCCTCCCTTCTCTTCTCTCTCTTTTTTTTTTTTTTTTTGTCATTTTTTTGAGTCAGGGTCTCCCTTTAGTCCCAGCTGGCCTGGAGCTCGCTGTGTAGACCATGCTGGTCTTGAACTCACAGAGATGCACCTGCCTCAGCCTCCCTACTACTGGGATTAAAGGTGCACCACCATGCCTGGCCCCTCCCTGTTGCAGTAACCAGTCTCTGGGTTTCTCCAAGTTCATTGCCTGTGGTCACTCAACTCTCTGAACACTTGTTTCCTTGCTGTTTTAGTCAAATTGCAGAGAAGGTGGAAGGAACTACTTGCTTTAAATTATATTTATTGGTTTTATATATATTTAGTATTACTGAAGATTGAATCCAGGGCCTTATACATGCATGTCAAAAATATTTTCCTAGCACTTGGGAGGCAGAGGCAAGCGGATCTTTGTGAGTTCAAGGCCAGCCTGGTCTACAGAGTGAGTTCCAGGACAGCTGGGGCTACAGGGAGACCCTGTCTCAAAAAGACAAAAAAAAATATTTTCCTTTAATTTTTTTTTTAATTTTATTTATTTCTGTATGTGTAGGAATGTACTGCCTGCATGCAAGTCTGCGCACCCGTGTCATGCAATGCCGCGGAGGTCAGAAGAGGGTGTCGGATTCCCCTGGAACTGGAGTTCTCCTGGAACTGGAGCTCCAGACGGTTCTCGGCCGCCATGTGGGTACTGGGGATCGAACCCGGGTCCTCTGCAAGAGCGGTCGGCGCTCTTAACCGCTAGGCCATCTCTCCAGCCCCTTCCTTTAATTTTTAAAGAATAGCCAGGTATTGTGGCTCACATCTCTAATCCCAACACTTAGAGGGTCGAAATAAGAGGATTGTTGCAAATCTGAGGCCAGCCTGGGCTAATAGCAAGTTCCAGATCAACCTGAGGTAGAGTTATATCTTATCTCAAAAACCTATAATGACTAATAAGTAAAAATAAATGAAAGTGATGAATATCATTATATAGTGAAGGAGGTGGAAAATAAATATTACAGCTCTTCTCTTACTCTCCTTTTTCTGTTAAAAAGTTTTGCTTGTTTTACTATAACTGCAAGCCAAGGTGGGTTAAGCTAGGTGAATGATATTACAGTTATGAAAAAAAAAGCAAAACCCAGAGTACTCCTTCTGAATGTGGGAGATCCCGAAAGAGGTCTGGGACAGTAGGAAGCTAGAAGTTTGGGAGAAGATTCAGAGAGAATAGCCGTAAATGACATGACATTCTGGGGTACCAGGTGAGGCAAGATGGTTTGGGGAGGTATGTAGTTCAAGTCTCCACTCACCTATTTTTCTTCTGAAATACCCTAAATATCTAATTGTCAGAAAGCAGTATAAAGGGTGATTAAAGAGCTACATTTTAGACACTGAACAGTTGCCTGTTTTTTTTACATGGGTTCTGGAGCTCAAACGGAGGTATTCAGGCTTGCAAGACAACCGCTTTCACAACCCCTCTATTAAATATATTAAAATTTTAAAATTATTTATTCATTTATCTATGTGTGTACTGACACACGTGTAGAGATCAACCTGAAGGCATTGGTTATTTCCTTCCACAATCTGGGAACCTGGGGATTGAACTCAGGTTGTAAGGCATGGCAGCAAGCACTTATATCCACTGAGTCAATTTGCAGCTCCCCTCTCCTCTGTTTTTTTTTTTGTTGTTTGTTTGTTTTGGCCTTTTTAAGACAGGGTCTCCCTTTTAGTCCCAGCTGGCCTGGAGCTCGCTCTGTAGACTAGGCTGGCCTACCACAGCCTGCCTCTGTTTTTAATCCTGCTACTCAAGATGATCCACTGGCCATCAAAATCAAGACAATCTTGGTCCCCACTTTAGACTCTTGAAACAGAAACTACAATTTAACAAGCTGCCCTGGAGATTGGCAGTCAAGTAAAGCTGGAGAAACACTAGCAAGTATCTGTGGAGTAGCATCTGGTTTTTCTCTGGGTGAGTGCATGAATGTTCAGAGTCTCCACCATCCAGCATAGCACCAGGCACTTAGCAGATGTCTCACACACAGTTATGGAATTGAGATTAAAATGTTGCATGGTGGGAATATCCAGCACACCCGCCTTCCCTGGATTTTCTATGACATTTTAAAAGGCTGAATAATGCTCCTGCAAGCAGAACAGTGATTATGCACTCATTCTTAACAGTCTTAAGACAAACTCTGCTCAGCTGGCTCCCCTGTGAACTCCAGCTGATTTCCTTCCCTCTTGAGCTCTCTATTGTCTTGGTGTTGTTTGCAACTCATTCAGAAACTAATTAAGTTTCAGGATCAGCATGTCCTGTAAGAGAGTGTGGATATGCTGAAGTGGTGGGGTTTTTTTTTTTTATAACTTAAATTATGTGAGTCGAAGGACAATTATAATTTATTTCTAAAATTGGCCAAAAGTCAGCTTTCATCAAAATAATTCTCAGTAGACATTAGTCTCTGTAAAACTAGGGTGTTGTATGAAAGGCAACAAAGAGGCTTTAAATAGGCCATGGAAAACGTATTGATAATCTGGCCATATTAATCCTGTTCTCTAGCAGAGTGTGAAATTACTTGTTTACTCCACTTATCCAAGGCCATAGAGGTAGCTGATCAGTGGTTGACAGAGCCATATTTGGTAGTCACCTTTCAGTAGTGAGCTTCAGCTGGATCAAGGCCAAACAATTTTATTTCAGTAGCCTGTGTATCTCCAAAGTCAAGGTCAGGGTGGGTGTTCCCTCTGGCCAGGCACAGGTCCTCATGTGTTCTTGTATTCCAGTACATCTACTCAAGGATTTCATTTCAGCATGGACAGAGAGCTAAGCCAGAGACCAGAAGTATAATGGTGAGAAGTTTGCAGCTCTAGATTTCTTCCTTATACCCAATATCCTGGGATGAAGGTGGAGTTGGTTTCATCACAGGTTTACAGATATTATCAAGGTGTTAATTAGGTAAAAGGGAGGCAACAGGTATAAGAAATAGTCCCTGACCCAACGGAGCATATGTATCCGTGCATATACACACATATACACACCTCTGCAATGTGCATACAAACATGCTAGAATACCTCATGAATCTGTTCATTATTAGTATCTGTTGCTGTATAACCATATTACCCAAACCAAAGAATAGTTGTCACCTCCAGTTTCTGTGGCTCAGGCCTATGGTCACAAGTTAGTTGTATTTACTGTTTCAGAGTCTTGCAAGGCTGTAATCTGGGTACCAGCCAGGCTGCTGTCTCATCTGACATTTGATTGGGAAATGATACATTAGTGAGCTCACATGAATGTTGGCAAAATTCATTTCCCTTGAGCCTACAAGGCTCAATTTCTTGTTAGCTATTGGCGGAGGTCTGTTTTTAATTCCTTGCCTCATCAAGGCCTTTTAATCAAAGCTAACAGGGGACAAAGAGTTTTACTAACAAGACAGTGTCACTAATGCAGCAAAACTGCTAAACAGATGCTCTAGTACTTTTGCTATATTTTATAAATTAAAAGCAAGTTACAGGTGCCACCCACACTGGAGGAGAGAAGATCACACAGTCCATGAATACCAGGGGGTAGGCGACTTAGCATCAACCACAATGATGAGACCAGGAGACAGAAGCTGCTCAGATAGGACAGGGACCCTAAAGCAACAGTTCCAAGAATGTCCTGTTGGAGGCCAGGAATGCAGGAAGACAGTTCTGGCTCCTGTTTCTGTTATCTCCTAAAGGAATACCTCTGCTTAAAAGCTATACTTGAGTGTGATAAAAACCGAGAAGAGTCACCTGGATAGCTGGTTGGGCCAACTGGACTGACCAGCTCATTCTGCTTCCCATACCTCATTCCAGTTGCTGACATAAATCTCTTAAAAGGCCCCCACATTAGCAGCTTGTTGGTATTCTCCTTCCTAGGACCTCCTCCTGCTGTACAAGATTCTCTCTCTCTCTCTCTCTCTCTCTCTCTCTCTCTCTCTCTCTCTCTCTCTGAATATGTGTGTGTTCCTTGAGGGATGTAGCAGAGGGTGTCAGATCACCTGGAACTGGTGTTACAGACCATTGTAAGCTGCTGAATGTAAGTGCTTGGAATTGAACCTGGGTCCTGCTCTTAACTTCTGAACCATTTCTCCAGCCCCCATTCTCTTTATTCTTTCTTTTAAGCTCCTGCCTATGGATCTATAATAAAATTATTTCCAAAACTTACCTTCCAAGGTCTGTGAATTTTGTTTTTTTGTATTTGTGAGACAAGAACCTAAAAGCCACTGGATCACTGTGGCTTTGGGGACCCTCAGGTTTCTGGGACTCTAGCTCCCTAGGAAAGGCTCCCCAGTATTCCTACATCAATATCACTCCTGATTTTCTTTCCAGCTGTACTGCCCTAATGTAATTCTTTTGTAAGGAGGAAATGGAATGATCTCTGTTGACTTGAGAGCTTTTATTGAAAAGAACATTCACAGTGACTTGTCCAAATTTAAGACCAATCACTGTGGGTAAAATCGACTCCTCTCCTTGGATCCCCTTATCCAGTTATTGTGTCATCTTCCAATAGCAGTAAGCATTGGCTTCTAATGGCTTCACAACTACTCTTTTCCTGGAGAATGGAGGAAGGAGTGCCACCTCCTAATTTATAGCTTCCCAAGCCCAGCACGACTGACACATGGGTCTCGAGGATGCTGAACCCTTCTCTCTAAGTCAAACCTGGTAGAAATGACATTCTGGAGTCTCATGAAGTCACGATGAAGCTGCACTCCATCCGAAACCACTTTCTTGCCTCCTTTGCTTCTCTTCTCTGCTCAACTAACCAAGTGTATCTGGCCGCCTTCCATTCCTATAATGCTTTGGTTCTGTGATACCCACCTTACCACTGGCAGTAAACCATTGCTAACTCATGACCCTAAAGTGGTAAAGGGGGAAGGATGAGAGTCAAGGCTTGGAAGTCGAACTGCCTGGTGGGAGCTGTGGTCTTCGGCTGGGAATGGAGAGGAAAACTGCTGGGTGCTGTCACCCTCTTTTGCAGGTCTGTATCACTTTAATCAAACACGGAAGAACACTTGCCAGCAATGTGCTTGCAATCAATGAAGGTCACCCTTTTAGGCCCCTTTGCAGAAGGAAGGGCAATCAATAGAGAGGGGGATGACTAGCTAATAGCTAGCATAATGGTGTTATATAATCACAAGCTTTCCTCTCCTCCAGTCCACTGACCATAATTGGTACAGACTGGTCTTTAGTGAGTACTTACTCCATCATTTCCATTTTCCAGCTCCAAAAACTTCAAACCTTTCCTATTGCTTAAAAGAATAGTCTGAAAAACTAGAGTATATATTTCATTAATTCAAAATCTTTGAACATGTGCATACAGTTTGTTTACTCATTTATAATCTGTTTAAATGGATCATTGTTGGGGCTGGTGATAGAGCTTGCTTGCTTAAGTGCTTGCCTAGCATGCATGAGCTCTGGGTTCACAATCAAGCACTACATAAACAATAGTTGTGGGGCATGCCTGTAATCCTGGCACCTAGGATGTAGAGGCAGGGAGAGAAAAAATTAAGGTGGTTCTTAGCCAAATAGAAAGTTCAAGGAAGCCCTGAACTCCATCAAATAGCAAACACATAAATTAACTAACTATTGTGATGGAATATTTCAGTATACGCTTACCCTTAATGTGTGATATATCATTAGTGACTGTGTACAGTACTCATATTTGAAGAAGTTCTGATCATTTTCAGTTGTTTTGGCAACTCTGGGCACATATGATAATACTGCTACCATTTTATTTTATTTTATTTTAAGTTTTTTTATTTCTTTTTTATTGATGTTTTGTGTATTTCATACCTAATTTTCAATTCAGTTCAGGAATATTCCCCTTTCCCTTCCCCCCACCCCACCCTAGATCATGCATTCTTCCATAACTGTCCTGCATCTTTCTCTCAGTCTTTTTTTATGTTTAGGAATTCACATTTTCTTCCATTAATTTTATATTACTCTAAAACATGGATACATACTCTTCACCCATATATAGTAATTACAGAGTCTGAAAATAATTGGTGGTTGGATTCTAGAGCCCATTGAGAGACTCACATTATAACAACATAGTTGCTTTCAGATAAACAGAAATATAACAATAATATCATTCAGCTTGCCTTTCATCTGGGGGATTTGGTGTTAGCATCCACAAATAAGGGAAAACATTCTCTATTTGTCTTTCTGGGACTGTGTTACTTCACTCAGCATAATGGCTTTGAGCTCCATCCATTTACCTGAAAAGTTCATAATGCCATCTTTCTTTACCTCTGAATAGTACTCCGTTGTGTAGATGTACCACATTTTTGTCATCCACTTGTCTGTTGAGGAGCATTTGGGTTGGTTCCAGCTATTCACTATTGTGAAGAGAGCAGCAGTAAACTGTGCTGTGGATGTGCATATATCTTTGTGGTAGGATGAGTCTTTGGGGTATATACCCAGGAGTGGTATGACTGGGTCAGGTGGTAGGCTCATTCCGAGTCTTTTAAGGGTTCTCCACATTGCTTTCCATAGTGATTGTACAAGTTTACATTCCCACCAGCAGTGGATGAGTGTTCCCCTTTCCCCACAACTTCTCCAGAGTCTGTTGTCTTTTATTTTCTCTAGTCGTATTGGAGTGAGATGGTATCTGAGAGTGGTTTTAATTTGCATTTCCTTAATTGTTAATGATGTTGAACACTTTTTAAGATGTTTCTCAGCCATCTTTAATTCCTCACTGGTGAAGATTCTGTTCAGCTCCTTACTCCATCTTTTGAGTAGGTCATTTGTATTCTTCTTTGTTTTTTGAGTAGTTTATATATTCTTGATGTTAATGCTCTGTCAGATATATCACTGGTAAAGATTTCTTCCCACTCTGTGGGTTTTCTCTTCACCTCCTTGATTGTTTCTTTCCCTGTACAGAAGCTTTTGAGTTTGATGAGGACCCATTTGTCCACTCTTGACCTTACTTTCTGTGCAGCTGCTGTCTAATTTGGAAAGTCTTTTCCTACGCCTATGTCTTGTAGGTTGTTGCCAATTTTTTCTTCTATCACCTTTAGGGTTTCAAGCTTCACACTGAGATCTTTGATCCACTTGGAGTTGATTTTTGTACAGGGTGAGAGGTAGGGGTGTAATTTTGTTCTTCTACAGATGATGATCCAACTGCTACCATTTTAAATAGAGCAGGTAAGGTGGCAGATATAAACCTCAGATCAAGAGCAGACCTCTTGTCTTTTTGACATCCCACAGTGGTTTCTTGTCTGCCTGACTGCATTATAAGCAATCAGAGATTTCTTAACCATACTCCATTTGTGGAGGTAGGGTAGCCAAAGCTACATGTCATCATCTGAAGCTCACTTAACAAGGTACATGTGAAAAGATGTTGGAGCTGAAAATGGATAACTGAGGGCAGACGAGACTGTGTAACCACCTGCGCTGTAGGTCTCCAGCAGTGTCTATCAGATCCCTCGTGAATCTAACACACATGTTACACAACCACTTGACATAGGGACCCAGATGTGCCTTTTATGAAATATGTGATTTCCAGGGAGACAGCCAGGTCCAGGGAAGTAAAAAGTGCAGCTTCACAACATCAGAGGAACAGGCACCATCTATCAGCTTTGTAAACTTGTAAGAAATAACAGCCCATGCATGTAGCATCTCCAGTAAACTGCTGATTTGGTGAAAAGTGGCTGTGCACTCTAAGAGCTAGGTTCATCTGGACCGTGTAGGCATCAAAGGCAAGAGGTCTTTAAAGGAGTGAGTTGAACTCTTAAACTAATAGTGAGAAATCTACAATATTTCTAGTTGGCAGCAGGAGATGAATGGTTTTTCTCCTGAGAGAAGCCAGGTCTTATGAATAACAGCAACCATTTTAAAAATATTTTCTATGTACCTAATAGTGTACAAAGTTCTTACACACATTATTTTCTATACTCTACAGAAACTTTTCATGCTGGCTGTTATGACATACAGATTAGAAGTCCTGTTTAATGTTCCTTGTGAAGAGAGGAGCTTAAAGTATCAAATCTACAACTACAACTACTTGTCTGATTATACTTCACAATTAAGAGCAGCATCAGGAAAGATACCCCGTGCTCTGGAAAAAACTTGTTTTCTCTTTATGGAGGCTATTATCTTAAAGGAGATGAGTATATGCACATGCCTATAAGGGGACAGTTAGAAGAGATAAGGCTGGCTCCCAGACACAGGGAACATCAGAATAGCGGGAGAGCATGTGGTTCCAAGGAGCCCATCAATTGGGAAGCCAGAGCTCACGATGACACTGCTGGAAGAATTAGCAGTTCTTATTAAAAAGCTGCCCAAAGAGTCCAAAACAGACCCCCAACCTGTCCGTACACAAGCCCCCTTCCATCTGAGTGGATTCTTCTCCTCCCTCTGCTCTGTAGTGAATTTCGTTTCAGGCCTGCCTTGTCTCTCACGTCGCTCACAACTTTTAAAAATAGAGGGACAATGATTTATTAAGCTGTGGATTTACAATCTGCTTGCTTTCTATATTTGAATAACATTTATTTTAAAATAGGAAATAGGACTCTGGGTGGAAGTTGACATAAATTAAGGATGTTTGTTGAATACATTGCTCCTTGGTAAGTTTGAACATTTATATAGTTGAAGGTTTTACATATTGTACATAGAGCTCAGCTGGCTTTGCAGTCCTAGCTCTGCCATTAGAATAATTATGTGTCATGGGCAAGCAGCCAATCTGCTCTGAGCTTGGATTTTTTTAATATGTAAAAACAAATGTCCCCAAGTCCCTATTAACATTCAGTTTGGTAGAAGACAGAGCCATTCTCATCCTCAAGACTAGTTCCCCGACACTTCTAAAATGGAATTGCAATTCTCCTCAATCACAAATTGACCTTACCTGACTTTTTAGAGCTGGGCTTGGCAAATGTTTTCTGACAACATAGTAAATATTTCAGGCCCTCTTGGCCCTGCAGCCTCTGTTTCAACTACCTAGTTCAGCCACTGAAGTAAAAGCAGCTATAGATAATAAGAAAATGAATGTACATGCCTATGTATAATGAAAAGTTTACTGGCCTGTCTCTGTATGTGTGTGTGTCTCTCTACTTGTGTCTGTGTGGGAGCCATCATCACTTGACAAAGGTTACCACCTTTTTTTATGGTGTGCACATTTGAACAAATACGATGATAAGAAATAAGGATAAACTGAACCCTGTAGAGAAGTGGAAGGAAATAAGGAAGGACTGTCCTTATTTCGTAGAATAAACTTCATTGTGAGATAATTCTAAATAAGGTTCAGAAAGCCACTGCTGTTTTCCCTACTGAATTTGTAAGGACACAGCATTCTGTGGGAATTTCATTCTTGAGAGAATTTTCCAGAGGAGGTGGAGAACATGGGTGGTCCTGACTGATCAATGGGAAGCTTTATAGTAAAAGCCATCTGGTAGGGCTGGGCTGGTACCTGCCATTTCCCTGAGTTCAGAATCACAGGCTTCTTCTTACTCATCATCCCCTTCTGGTTCCGTGTCCTCAGTGGCAGGTGGATCTAGGAGGGAAGGGGACATCTGAGCAGGAAGTCCCTTGCTGTGGCTCCCTTGGGACTGGCTTTCTGAGGGCATCTTAGAAAGCGAGCCAGAATTTAGAGGTGGGAAAAACTGGGTGACTTTCATAGATAGCTCAATAAACTTCGCTGTTCTAATACATGGGAGGAGAGTTAGATTTTTAGGGAGTTAAAAATAGCTAGGGGCCCCCAAAATGGTGCAACAGGTAAAGGCACCTGCCATGCAGGCCTGGCCTGTCCCAGGACCTGGCTGGAAGCAGAGGACCAACTCCATAAAGTTACCCTCTGATCTACTCACACACTCCATCCACACTCACGCATGCATACACCACATATTACGCCTAAGAATAGAAAATGAATTAGGATGTGATTAACTTGATTAGCCTGCAAATATTTAAAAATTCATATGTTGTATGCTTAATATAGAACTAGATCTTTTGCAGTCTACTGCATTAATTCATTAATTTTATTTCATAGACTAAAATTTTTACTATGCAAATCATACAGTACTCTTAGCCAAGGGTCGGCATCTGTGTGTTGTTGTTGTTGTTGTTGTTGTTGGGCAGGGGGTTGTTTGCTTGTTACTCGTTTCATAGAAACAGTACCAGTCAGTTGGAAAGTGAGATAATAAATACTTTCAACATTCCTGAATGGAGATTGGGAAGCTTCCTCCTTTGACAAATATTGCAGTGACAGGCATGTCTTTTTTTTCTCTTTTCCCTTTTCTTTTTATTTCCTGACACAGAATGAAGAAGATGAGCAACATTTATGAGTCGGCTGCCAACACACTGGGAATTTTTAACAGCCCCTGCCTCACCAAAGTTGAGCTGCGTGTGGCATGTAAAGGCATTTCTGACAGAGACGCCCTTTCCAAGCCGGACCCGTGCGTCATCCTCAAGATGCAGTCCCATGGGCAATGGTTTGAGGTAGGCTTGTCCAAGGAGACAGACAGAAACCTGGCCAGACAACTGGTTCAGTTTTCTTTCTTTTTTCTTTTTTTTTGTATTTCTTATCTTGAACTAGTTTATTTTGAAAAGATAGAAAGTTCTAGAAAATAAATAAAATCGCGTTCCTGTTTATCTCATGATGAGGCAGTTTTAATGCTGTGAGGTTTTGACAAACCATGAGTCTGAAATTTTCAGGGTGTTTTTGCTAATGACTAAGAAATAATTGTAAGACACTCTGTCATTGACAAAGGTCAGGAAAAGACCTTCATCCAGAATCCATACTGGATTAAGATGATAAGATTGATACTGCAAATACTGGTCCCAGAACCAAGGCAGAATTCAGATTAGATTTTGAATTAGACTTTTTGGAGTGGTAGCTCTGAGGGAACACGTTTGGGAGTTGGGAGAAAAGAGACTATTGGTGGAATTAGTGCAGGGCATGAGGGTTTCTCTTACATTGAGAGAGGGGACTCAGAGGACCGGTGTGAGGAAGCTAGTCCTGGACCACGGCCTGCATTTGGAGGACAAGCTGTGGACTGAGAAGCTGAACTGTGGCCTGGCAAGGTTGATCAGAATGAGGACGATTGTCTAAGACTGGAGTCCAGTCCACTGATGGAGCACTGAATGGGATGGTGGGAAAGGAGCCAACCCAGAGTGAGTCACAGGTCTGGGGCATGGGGTGGGGGAGCAAGTTCTAAGGAGTGCTATGGACCTCAGACCCAGGTCTGAGAGATCCACAAGGAACACGAGGATGGTGGGTTCAGGAGGTGTGACTCATTTTAAGCCCTGTGGTGTTGATGGGGATGTGATGGATGTATAACTTCAGTCTGGCTTGGTCAGGGACTGGAGAAAAATGATCCTGCTTTGGAAATCATGAATATATTTAGCAGCGAGGACATGCATTGCTGTGGCAGACATAGGAGGGAGAAGACCCGAGGATTTACACACTCAAAGTATATTACATGGCTTTGGAAGGTAACAAGGCTATTCTAACATGCTGAAAAACTCATGTGTGAAATATGCACTCGGAATGTGCCATAACACATACTCCTTGCTGAGCTAGGACATCACAGTCCATGAGGTAATGTTGTGAACAGAGTGAATGGTGCTGTTCTGAACCATACTTCATAGACCGGTGGTTCCAGCTTGTCAGGAGATGACTTGGTATTTTATCATTTATTGGGGGGGGGCGGGATTTGCTCTTTATTTTCCCAGTTAGACTCCAGCCTGCAGCAACCCAATGAAGAGAAGTTGTAGGTGAAAGCAGTGAGGTTCTTTGCATCTGCTTCTTGGCTCAGTCAGAAGCTCTGCTAATGAACGTTCGTGTAGACATAGTGGCACCTGGGGCAGGGCAGAGGGAACTGACTGACTGCCTTACAGGGGACATATCGTGGGATATTTCTGATATTTTGTTTACTTGTTGAGACAGGTGCTCCCTATAGCCGTGAGTGGCCTGGAACTCACTATGTAGGCTAGGGTGGACTCCATCTCACAGAGATCCACCTGCCTCTCAAATGCTGAGATTAAAGGTGTGCACCATGCCATGGGGATATTTACGTTTTTGAGTGAAACTTAAAACAGGGTTAGTTACATTTTATTGGACATGTATCAAGTGTGTATGTGAACTAAATAATGCAGTCTTCATAGTAATGATCTAATTCTTATGTGAGGTGACTGAGATACAGAAAGGTTAGGGATTTGCTTGCTATTATTCTGCTTGTAAATGGAAAAAGCAGTATTTGAACCCAAGCATTTCCAGAATCTGAGTTTTTGCATGTGGGGTTTTGGTTTTGCAACTTCATATACTTAGTGGGAACTGGCAGGGTGTATAGGCATTTGTGTGGCGATGCTGAAGGTCCAGTATTATAGTTGGCTCCTCTGTTCTTGTTGCTTATTAATACAACAAAAGAAACTGTGTGTTGCATTGAAGTAATTGTGCTAAGCCAACACCGGTGTTGTGAAGACACATTTAGTGAAAGCTAGCCAGCCTGAGCAGTGCACAGTACCCGGATTTATTTAACTGCAGATTTTTCCATGTCTACCCCCTAGGGAAGGTCAGGATGGCTAAGGGGATTTCTCTGTACAAGATCACAGGATTGAGAGAAAGGCTTCTATTGGAGTATTCAGGCGAGCTGTCTTAGCTCCTCAGTATCTTCCTATGGGAACTGGAGATGTTGAACTTACTTGCATAACAGGGAGAACTTTGAGTACCAGGGTGAGCATCATCTTTTAATGAGAGCTTTCAAGTTTGGCAAAAGAGAGGCTCTGTCAAAGGTACTTAACCTTCTGGCATTGGAACTCGATGCTGTGGTCTACCAATGTGTGGGACCACAGTCATATCCGTCCAGGGGCATGTGGCTCCCAGGCTGGCATGCCACCATGCCAGGCGGAGTCCCTGCAAGGATGGGAATGTCAGTCTGCTCCATCCACCATGTGGGGTTGAGCACCTGGAGAGTGGCTAGTGCAACTAAGGACTAACTTCTGATATTCTTAATTTTCATTTTGAGACAGGGTCTCCTTGTAGCCCCAGCTGTCCTGGAACTCACTATGTAGACCAGGCTGGCTTCATACTCATGGAGATCTGCCTGCCTCTGCTTCCCAAGAATGCTGGGATTAAAGGAGTACACCACCACTTGCCGCTTGAAATTCGTAATTTTAATTAATTTGTTCAAATTCATTTGTAAACCTAAATAGCTCATGTGGTCCAGGAGCATTCTTGATGGGGAGAAAATCTTAAATTTGGGCATGAGAAATGAAATGAAAATTTGGCATTTCTTTTTCATTGCTTATGACTGCTGGTGTGTGTGTGTGTGTGTGTGTGTGTGTGTGTTTCAAATGGAATTCCAATAGAGAAAAGGCCCAAAAGAAAAAGGATATACAACTATATATAGTTGTGACAACTACCTTCAGTTGGGCTTGCCAGACAAAGGAAGGACACGCTCTATTGGCCTGTTAGCAGGGGGAGAAACATTTGACCTCTAAAGTTGATCAGAGAAGTGCAGTTCTGATGTTGAGACTCAGAGCTACCATCTGATCTATGCTGTTCGCAGTATTAAGGGTCAATGACAGTATGTTACAGTTTTTTTGAACTATTGGAGATCAATTGTTCTAAAACGCACAATACATTGCTTTTTTACAGATCAGCAGGGTTTGACTCATTTCTGGAAGGAAAATAGCATTCTTTCTGAATTCTGAATCCTTAGACCTATTTTCTTAAGTAGAAACTTTCAATAAATCTTTCATAACTGCCACATATTTCCCCAACAGAAGGGAGAGAGGAGAAAATTTACAGCTTGGAATTCATTCCAAACAGTTTCAGATCACATATAGTTTTCCGTAATTTTGACATATACCCAGTATTGGAATTTCTCCTGTGCCTTCTGTTGGCCACACACCAGACGACAATGTATGGTTAAATGTAATAAAACTTTGGAGCATTTACACTGCCAATGAGGAGAGGAAAGAATTTCCTCCTGCTGTCTGGTGAATGCTGATGTATTCATTGACAGCTGGAACTAAACGTTTTAACCAAGTATGATAAATGAAAGCTTCTTAGAGAGCTGAAAAGCAAAGACACTTGCTACCCGAGGCTTTCCTTCTTGTCACTGGTACATATGTCATTTTTCTAGACAGGGCTGGACATTCTCCATGGAGCACACCCAGGCTCATGTGTATCTGGCCCCTGGCCCAGATCCTAAGAATGGCAGAGAACTTGCTAGCATAGGGAAACCCAAATTGCAGACTTTGAAGATGTGGCTCCAATCACCATTAATTCCATTTTAATACATAATTACTGGGTTCTTTCATAGGATGCACTGAGAGACTCTGGGAACTAATCACCCTTGGATGAATTCCATATGAAAACATGTTTCAGTGATTCATACCTTTGATAATTTGCTGGCAATAATTGTTAGCAGCAATTAGCATGATTCTATTTAACACACCATCAGTGAACTGATAGAAGGTTATTATTTATGATAGTAATCTATCCATATAGCCCTTTATATTGACAAGCGCCATTCACATATTTCATTTGTTGCTCATAGTAACCCTTGAAACGGTATCACAGACACTGAAATCAACCCAGTGTGATTGAGCTCCACAAGAAAAGCACGATGCATGTTCTCAAGCATGTTCGTGGCTAGCAGCACTAGCTCTGTCTGAAAGACAGAGGCTGGAGGCTATGATAAACTTTAGAAAGGACACTCTAATTAGCTCTTGATTTAAATCACTTCTCATTTCTATGTGTGGTGGGTGTACAAACTTAAGGAGTCTACAGTACTCCATTATGGAATGATGTTAAGACATCAACCAGTCTTCTATGGCTCAGTCAGCAGATGAAGAGGCGGAGACACACAACTCCACTTGGTGCCCTTAGCAGCCTGAGTTGTTTTCAGAGAACTTCACTCAGGTAGGCTAAGGACTCTTGGCTTCGATGAAGAAAATAATTTCAGGATAAACCACTATTAAAATGGAGTTGGAGTTTATTAAAGACGATAAGTACAAGGGTTAAGAGGGAAGTCTCAGAAAGAAGGACATGCCTAAGAGCATGTATGTGGGCTTCTCAAGGAAGACGTCACTTCATTGTCTTTAATATATATATATATATATATATATAATATACCAGTTTAATGGGTTGTGAAGCTATTATTTTCAAAGGGTCACTGAGAAACCAAAACGAGATCACAAAGTGGTTCCTGAGGGGCGCCTGACAGGATTATAGCGGATATGGTAGACTCCTGATCAAAGGGATACAGAAAGGTAGGCTATCTTGACTGTGTATAAAGTCAACAGTCTTGTTTGTGAGAGTCCCAGAAAATGTCTGGGAGAGGAATGAGTTCATTCCTTGAGCCTTGAGCCTATTCATTGCTATTTTAACATAAAATATCTGTATATGAAAAGGATGTTGTTTGTGTTGGCAACCTTCACAGTAAATGTTGGGTGGGGTTGGAATTCTTGATTCTCAGCTAGTGAGAAGCCTCAGTCAGACCCCTGAGTGAGGGACTCCTTTCCTTTCCCAAATCCCGGTTTCCTGTCTTTCTCTCCTGACTCCGTTCCTCAATTTCCTACTTTCTTTTCTCCTTCTCTACCCACACATCCAGAAGAAGGGTTCGATCACCATATGATCTGGTTTCTCTGTCAACGGCACAGAAGGGGGCATATGTGTCCATGTTTGTCCTAAGTTGTGAGCTTTTTTTTTAAACCATCTGTTTTTTGGATAGTGGACTCAGGAGTGAGCTCCTTGGGGCCAGTCCCTTCCATGCTTAGGATAATGCTAAGCCATGAACCTTGCGCGCGCATGTGTGTGTGTGTGTGTGTGTGTGTGTGTGTGTGTGTGTGTGTGTAGGTTAGTGGTCAATAGGGTGTGTCTTCGTCAATTACTCTTTTTGCTAGAGAGCTCCACTTGTCAATTTGACACACCCTGGAAGAGGGAACCTCAAATGAGGCATCTCTCAGAGTAGATCAGCCTGTGGCCGAGACTCTGACGCATTTTTTTTTTTTTTAGGTAGGGGAGGCTTTTTTTGAGACAGCGTCTCCATGTAGCCCCAGAAGGTCTGGAACTCACTATGTAGACCAGACTGGTCTTAAACTCATAGAGATCTACCTGTCTCTGCCTCCCAAGTGCACTTTATTTTATGAGACAGGGTCTCTTACTAACCTGAAATCCCACTGACTTGGTAGCCTGACTGGCCAATGAGTTCCAACATTCATAGTATTCTCCTGTCTCCACCTCCCAGCCCTGGGATTTCTAGTGCTGGGATCACAGGTACACACTACCATACTTGCCTGTTCATGTGTGCTGGGACCTGAACTCAGGTCCTTGTGTTCATGCAGCAAGCAATTTCCATCTCCCCGGTATCTCCTCACGGAGCCATGTCCCCGGTCTATCTTCACAGAGCCATCTCCCTGGTCTCTCCTCACTGAACCATCTCCCTGGTCTCTCCTCACTCAACCATCTCCCTGGTCTTTCCTCACTGAACCATCTCCCTGGTCACTAAAGTAGTCATTTCCCATTTTACCAGAGATGTTCAATATTTCTTTGCTTCCAAGTGTAAAAATTTTATGAAAATGGGTTATGCAATATGAACATTATAGTCATATATATCTAAAATAGCCATCACAGGTGTTAATATATATTTATATATATGTATGTGTGTGTGGTGTGTGCATATGCATGCTCTTTCGAATCACAAATGCTGTACACTATAGGCTTGGTGTATAACTTTCCCTGGAGAGATATGAGATATGTTCATCCCAGACAGGGAACGATAGGTATACTAAAAACCAGCTGTGCCGATGTCTCTGTCAGTGAGCTAATGAGCTCACTGGAGTTGCTTACAGGAGCATGGTGGCTCTAAATCAGCACTATGGGTGACTCAGAAAAGCCACATCTTTGGAGCTCTGTGAACAACTTGCAGGGACCTCCCCCCATTTGTTCCCCGTCACTCACTGCAGTGGCTTGATGATTTCACAACCTTGGGAAGGGGTCTTATGGCCCCTGTGACTTTCTGAGCTTCCTGAGCCTTGTTTAAATAGCTTCTGGAGTCTTACGAACCATCCTCCTCTTTTCAGGAGAGAATGCATTAATTCAAAGAAAGAATGGCACAATGCAGCAACTTTATCAACCTGGTAAGAGAACTGAGGCTTAGATTGAATTGTAAAAGTACCCAAGGCCACAGAAGCTGTAAACAGCAAAGCTGTAGCCCAGTGTTTCTAAGTCTGTGTTCTCCCTACAGTCCTAGAGCTGCAAATTTGAAAGCAGTGCCAGTGTCTCCCCCACCACTTAAACATATTCTGTCCTTTTTTTTTTTTTTTTGTGGTGTTCAAATGTTTTGTATTGGTTTCCATTACTTAGAAAGAGTAGAAAGTATTTCATAAAACTCTGCATTTAAAGTAGCTAGAAAATTTGGCAAGCTGAGTCCTTCAGTCTTTTGACAACCAGGAGCTGGGAACTGTAGTTAGCCAGTAGGCTCCACCCTTAACAGAACCTGAGGTTTTCTTTGGACTTCTGGGCAGCCAGCAGACTTCACATAGCTGTCCTGTCAAGTGGACTGCGGAGGCATGTGCGTTGAGAGTGCACTGCAGAGCCTGCCTGGCTCAGCCTCTGAGAAACATTTAACCTCTCAGTGATGGACACAGACAAGAGCTGAAAAATGAAAATTAAGTCAATTAAGTCATTGCCCCTGGATGTAACAGACAAGCTTCTTTCTGAAAAGATTTTCTGTTCACACTTTGTTGACTCCCAGCATTTTAGTGGCTAACACCTAGCATGGCAGATGATAAAAACAACAGTTTTCTTCAGTTGTTCACAAAGTGTCCACATCAGCTCCCATTTGGGAAAACTTTGATGTTGCTTTCCACCTCCCCCTTAACACGTCCTTAATAAGAATAATTTCTTCCTGTTAGTGATATGAGAGCAGTTACCCTGAAGGTTGGATAGGGACAAACAGCACAAAATAAAATAAAACTTGTCCTCTCTGTTGGCCAAGTCACGTTCCCGTGACCAGAGACTGACAACCCATAGTGTTCAGTTTGTGGATGACATGCTTGGACACAGGAAAAGATTATTACCAAGATGTAGAATTTGTGACTCATTGACTTTTTATAATTACAATCTCAAAACTTGTTAATGTCTTGATATCTGACATTATCAGATTTATACAAGATGGGATATATGGGAAAAAATGATGGTCTCTGAGGTGAAATGTATGTTGAGAGTCCATTTTCCTCTATATCCTATATAATTTTATCAGCAGGCAAATGTGTGCTGTTCACCCTCAAACATCTCTTGAAGACGGAAACAAAAGAATTTCCTGGCTGGAGGCAGAGGTAGAGAGGTATACAGGTCAACAGGAAAGTAAACTCTGCAATACTGAAGCTATGGCCATTTCATTTATTTTGTGTCCCATTGTCCACTACCACATGCCTGGAATTATGTTTGGAATTTAGTGACTAGATGGATGCAATTTTCCTGTATCACTTTCAAAGATGCTTGGAACTTCAGGGACATAGCGCTTGATTTGAGAGTTCCATTTCAATATTTGTATGCTATCTGGGTATGCAGCAGCTGTGACTGATATTGAGTGTGGCCTTTCAGGGACATCTTGCTCTTACTTCACAGAGCAAGAGCTCAGCTCAGAACTCACTTGATTTACTCTGTCACATGGAAATGGAAATGTTGGTGCCTAAGAAACAGGTATACAATTTTTCAAGGATAATTTTATTTATTTTTGTTTTTTATTTGTGTGTGGGGTGTGTGTGTGTGTGTGTGTGTGTGTGTGTGTGTGTACTATGCAGGCTAGAGCCTGCAGAGGTCAGAAGAGGGCATTGGAGCCCTGTAGCTGTAGTTACAAATGCTTGGGAACTGCCTAACATCCTAACATAGGTGCTGGGAATGGATCTTGGGTCCTTTGGAAGAGCAACAAGTGCTCTAACAAGTGCTCTTAACTGCTGAGACATCCCTCTAGAGCTCTCCCCTCCAAGATAATGTTATAACATTTGGCCTCTGACAGAGAGAAAAGCACTATGGTGTTGGTTTCTTTGTTGAGTTGGCCCATAGAAATGGGAAGACACAGCCATTCCCAGGGAATGACTTCCAGGGTTACTACACTGTGCCCGGATATTATTGTGTATCCGTGCTGATCATTTGAAAGATGGAGTTACAGGTTGAGGAGAGGACTTAAGGAACACCTGCAATTTAGAGTCTCTAGCTTGAATCACCTCAAGATCTCACAGGATGTGTTTTCAGCACCTCTCCTTGCAATCAAACTTTCCTTTATAATTTCAGTCTGTTTTGTTTACAAAAATGATCATGGTTATTTACTAATGTTATATTAGTAATGTTTGCTAATTACATTGAAAGCAAAATCATTTCTGTGAAAAGCTAATCTTACCTTTGTTACTTCAGTCTATTTTATCTTTAAATTAATGATACTGGTGATTTGTCAATAATGTTATATTGATAATGATTTATTAATCAAATAAATTCATAGCATTTGTATAAAGCCTCAGGTGTTCTAAGCATTTTTATATGTATGATCATACTTAATTATCAAGGCAGTCTTACTAATTAGGCTCTCTACATGCTTTATTTTTGTATCATTTCTAAATTATAAATTGAAAAATAAATTTTATATATACTGTAAAACCCCATAATAGTTAAGCAGTCAGTGAAGGAACTGTAACAAATTAAACCCACACTCGCTTCAGAAACTGACCCCACTGCCGCTCACCACCCTCCTCTAGCACCATTTGCTGTGTTTGCTGTTCCTGAGCATAGTTGTTGCATACATATTCATAGTCTCACAACAGTGTTATAAGGTAGAGATTGTGATTACCCATTTTACATGGTAGGAAACCAACACTCACCGAGGAAGAGCACATACCCAAAGGCAGGGAGAAGAGCAGTGGACTTTAAACTTGGATCTTTGTGCTGCCACTGCCCCCAATATCTCCACTGCAATCCCTGTCCCATTGTCTGTGGAGGTAGAATTACCCAACACAGTGCCACCTCTTTAAAGCTAGCATGCCTTTTCCTTTGACTATAGACATGCAGGACATTCTTTGCCATTCTCCTCATCTGAGTCACTATTTTATAGAAAGAATTTTTAATTTAAGACAATGAATGAAAGTCTTTGTCCTGGTGATGAAGGTCATGGATCATGGGAAGATACCATGTAATACATTTGGAAGGGTGCCTGATGCAGAATATGTGCTCAGTAAATGCTATGGTGACACTTTCTCATATACGCACATATATGTATATAGATCATGTGTTTTTTTAAAATGTAGTACATCTACACAATGGAGTTCTTTTCTTAATATTTTTTTAAATTTTATTTATTTTTTATGTGTATGAATGTACTGTCTGCATGTAGGTTTGTGCACCCATGTCGTGCAATGCCACGGAGGTCAGAAGAGGGTATCAGATTCCCCTGGAACTGGAGCCAAAGATGGTTCTCAGCTGCCATGTGGGTGCTGGGGATTGAACCCAGGTCCCCTGCAAGAGAAGTTGGCACTCTTAACTTCTAGGCCATCTCTCCAGCCCCCAGATCATGTGTTTTTAAGAAAAATGTTTCCAAGTGTTATTTTGTTTACCCTCCAATATCTCCTGAGTACTGAAATGAAAGAATTCCATGGCTATAGGCAGAGAGACAGAGGGTATTGGGGAAGTAAGCTCTGGGACACTGAAGCTTTGGCCGTGACACTGATTTCACATCCCAGTGTCCACCACGACTGTGAATGCTGGTAACTTGGGGGTTGGATGGATGTCATTTCCCTGTGTCATGTCCAAAGATGCTTGGCATTTTAGAGATATCCTTGTCTTACTTGGGAGAGGAGGAGCTCAGCACAACAGAATTTACTTTGCTGTTGATAGACTCACTCCTGTCACATGGAATTAGAATTATTGGTCCCCAAGAAGTATGGTTTGGTTCAGAGAATTTTAAGTATTTGCCTGCTATCTGTGCACACAGTGGTTATGACTGCTACGTGTGGTTATAAGAGGGTGTTCACGGACTGTTTACAGCCACTCAGATATAAGGACTGTGGAGAAGTTCCTGGACACTTTCTATTCTCCTTAATTTCCCTATTTTAATTATTTTTTTCTTTTAAACTTCATTTTAGAACAATATTTATTTGTTTATTTATTTGTTTATGTGTGTGTGCGCATGTGCATGCTCATGCCTGGTCGTCTGTATGTGCATCATATGTTTGAAGGTTCCTGCAGAGGCCAAAAGAGGGTGTCGGATACTCTGGAACCAGAGTTATAGGTGGCAGTGAATGAGTTGTCTGCTGTGGAGACTGGGAATCTGACTAGGTCTTCTGGAAGAGAAGCGAGTGCTCTTAACCACTGAGCCATCCCTTCAGCCCTAATCTTCAGCTTCTTTATGCTCCTCTTCTCCTTCATGCTTTTCTTCTTCCTATGAGGTGAGGCTGACAGTCTACAATAGCCAGGGTTAGACGATGGAGGGAAAAGGGCCTGTGGTCTCTTCTCTCTTCTTTCCCAGGTTTTCTCTGAGTGCTTCTATCTCCTGTGTCTCCAGGCCGTGGGGGTCAATTTCTGGAACCGCTATGGTTCCATGGAAAACGGAGTTAGTTATTTGCTAAAAAATCAGCTTCCATTTGCTTAGTTTTCCCCTGACCTGCTTCAGAATCAGCAGAATATTGACTGGGCTGTAGCCTTCCTTACTGGCTCTCCAGGATTAGATACATTTAGAGCAACTGACACTGCTGGAACACACATTTGGCTCTTTAGTCATTTTTATCTATATTTTAGGACACTGACAGTTCTCAGCTTCCTCTTCTGAGTCACCAAAACATTTGCTTTCCAAGTACTATTTTGTGGGAAGCCTAGTAATTTTATAGGTACTGCAAAAATTTGCTTGAAATATTATGTTTAATCAATTTTGTGAGACAATTTACATATAAAATACATCCATTTCAACTGTTCTGCTTGATGAATTTTGACAAATGTGTGCTCTCAAGAAAACATTATCCCAATTGAGTTGTAGGACATGTCCTAATACACAAAATACACAGCATACTTAATTTTCATTTTCAATCCCAACTTTATTAAGGTATAATTTTGTCACACAAAACTGCCTATAATTAATGGCTATAGTTTGGTAAGTTCAGATATGTATATACTCATGCTATCTCTACAGTCCAGGTACTAAGCACATCTGCCATTTCCAACTGTTTCCTCCTGGCCCTTTGGTTTACTTTTGTTAGTTCCTGGTCATAAAGGCACCTAATTTGAGGTACATTTTCTTCACCAAATTTTACATATGCAATACCTTATTGGTAACTACAGGCACAGTGTGGGGCTGCTCATCCCTGGTTCTGCCTATTTTTATTGTATTTAGATCCCCTCCCCCTATCTGTACCTCTGTACCACCCCCTACCCAATTTCATGTACTCTACTATGTATATGAAGGCCTCTTGAACCAAACTTGTGTCCCCAAAAGGCCTCCTGTTTGGATCCATCCATTGGAGCCTAATCAACCTTTAAAAGAGTTGGACTCTCCCCTTTCCAGACCCATCAGTTTCCCATAGTTCCTCAGCTAGGGTTGGGTCTTCCTAACCATTACCTACTTCTGTGTGGGCTTTTGTCTGGCTTGAGCTTATGTGGGACTTGTGCATGCTATCACATTACTGAGTGTCCATGTAACTCTCCATCTGTTTAGAAAACTGTTACCTTGTGGTCATCCACCTCCTCTGGCTCTTATAGTCCCCCCTCTCATTTCCCCAATGATTCCTGAGCCTTGGGGGCCAGACATTTGATCTAGGTGTCCTATTCAGAGATTAACATTCTGCAACCTCTCATTCTCTGCACGTTGACCAGTTGTGGTTTCTGTGTTAAGCACCATCTGCTGCATGAGGAAGCTTCTCTGGTGAGAGCTGAGAAGTACATTAATATATGCATATAACAATAAGATATTAGGAGTACCTGAGTGATAGTTTGTTCTGTTTGTGAGCAGAGGAATGTAAACTTTATTCTAGATCTTGAGCTCAATTCTGTTGGAATTATTACCAGAAGTGGGGCTCCTGGATCAAATGGATCTATTTTTTTTAACTCCATATTCCTTTTTTGGTTGGGTTGTTTGTTTTGAGACAGTCTTCCTGAAGCCCCAGCTGGTCTGTAACTCATGATGGAGACTAGGCTGGCCCTGATCTCACAGAGAGCCTGCCTGTGCCTCCCAAGAGCTTAGATTAAACGCATACAGCAACTTGCACAGCTAAATCTCTATATTCTTTTCCATAGTGTTTGCAGTATTCTCCTTCCCTAAGAATAGTGTGCATGTTCTCCACAATTTATCAGCAGTTATTCTCTTTTTTTTTCACAGTAATCATCCTGACAGGTGTGATGTGATATCTCATGGTA
This sequence comes from Rhizomys pruinosus, assembly GCA_009823505.1. Taxonomy (NCBI): domain Eukaryota; kingdom Metazoa; phylum Chordata; class Mammalia; order Rodentia; family Spalacidae; genus Rhizomys; species Rhizomys pruinosus. Next base: position 3,930,120 of record VZQC01011925.1, on the reverse strand, counting down.
GCTTTGATTTGCATTCCCTTATAATCAGTGATAAGAATTCATTTTCATATATCCATTGGCCATTTTGATATGGTCTTTGGAAAAATGTCAATTTGGGCACATTGCCTATTCTTTAATCAAATTATTTGTTCTCAGTTGTTTTGTTTTGTCATGAGGTTTAAGACTTTCTGATGTATTTTAGAAATTAATTCCTGTTGGATAAATGTCATGCAAATATTTTTTCCCATTCTGAAAATTACCTTTTCACTCTGCTGTTTCCTTTCTGTGTAAAAGCTTTCTAGCTTGATGTTTGGGAATACAAATTTCACTCTATAGGCCTCTGTCTCTTTTTTTCTCTCTCTGTTTCTCTCCATATATAGAGAGAATTAAATTTTATATAAATATATAAAAAAGAGAACACACAAAATTGGGTAGTGGTAAGAGGGTTGAAGATAAGGGAGAGGACCTAAATATGATATAAAAATATATTGTATGAAATTCACAAAATTCAATAAAAAGCAAAAAGTCTTTTCATTTGAATCAATCCTACTTTCTCATTTGGCTTGATTGCTGGTGCAACTGACATCACAACCAAAAGAAATCACCACCCAGGTTACTGTTTAGAAGCTTTCCCTCTGTTATTCTAGAAATGTTAGAGTTTCAGGTCTTACGTTTAAGTCTTTAATCTATTGTGAGTTCATTTTTGGTATAGTACAAAATAAGGACTCAATTCCATGCTGCAAATGTCCAATTTTCCCAAAACCATTTGTTGACAAATATATTTGCTTTTCTTTCTTCACCGTATATTGTCAGCCCTTTGTTACAGATTAGCTAACCAACACTAGGCTTAAATATCACCATACTTGAAACCACTGAATCTCAAATTATGCTCTCATTGAGGCACTATCGTAACAGAAATTTCAAGTTACATTAATAAAATGTCACATTAAACTATCAAACATATTGGGAATCTATATGAGATTTGAGGGTTTAAAAGGGCAGGGAGTATGATTCTATTCCTAAAAAGCATTTCATACTCAAAGAAAGTATACTAGAATAAGAAATGTAAGTCTGAGCAGATCTACCACAGAATTCAATGAAACTACTTGTGGCATAAACCACCAGATTTTAGTTCAACCTGAAATTTCCCTTCCAGACAACTAAGGGTGTTTGTACAGCTGCCTTGCCTGGCCTGGGGTGAGTGTGTAATGAGGCAGAAGTTCACCACAGATGCACTGTGTTGACATTGAGAACATCCCTTGTTGTCTCTGAGCTTCTTGTACTACCTCATCTCTGAAGGGTTCTTAAGACTGACTCTCCAGCTGGGAGAATAATGAAGGGGCTGAAGATAATACAGGGTCTGGAAACCAGCCTACTTCAGTTATCCGTATGGCTTTATGCAAATTCCTCAAGTTCTCTGCATTCACATTTTTATCATTACACAATGAAAGAAATAACAAGGTTTATTTTGAGGATGAAAAATAGATGTTGCTTAAGAATTGCTTATCATGGTACCTGGTGCACTTAGTAAATATATGCTATTTTTTTAATGGATATAACACATGCAAAACTAATATGCTCAACATCACTTGGTGTTCAGTATATGGAAATATTTATCATATAATTCCCACATACAAGTATGTTTAATGCCTGTGGCAAGGTTTTTGTCTGCTGCTCAGCCCAAGTATTCTCAGTCCTGCTGTCTATATAAAAGACCTTTCATTAAGAAATTTTAACAGGTCTGTAAGTTTCTCCCACATGTCTGGCTAACCACTTGATTGATCTGTTTGGGCTCTCTGGTGGAGAATTATCTAACTCCTTATCCCTTCCACTCTCTGCATTTTGAAGAAGATGAATAGACGTGGAGCGAGTTCGTTCCACTTTTTCATAATCTCTAATCTGTAAGCTCAGAATCTCAGAGAGGCCATGCTGATAACCTCCCTTCCCATTTTTGCTTCTGTGCCAATGGAGGGCTCCACTGTTTGGCAGACTTTGAAGTGACAAGAAAATTTCTTGCCTCCTAAAACTCCAGATGTTCTTGGGGGTCAGTTTATAGGCTAATTAAATATTTTATCTTGACTGAAGCTCAGAAATCTTCGACTTTCTATCTTGGATCCTATTTTTAAATGCTTGGTTTTTTGAGAGCTTCCTCTCATCTGAGAATTTAGTACTAGATATTTTCTTCTTGAGTGCATAGACAATTTTTGTTGAAAGCTTACAGTCTTGAATTGTATATCAAAGTAAGATCTGACATCCTTTTCCCCCACTTTGGTCAGAGTTAGCCTTTTCAAAACAATTTATGAGAAAGGTGGATGTGTTGCAGAGGAACTTATTTTAGCCTTTATCTACTGAAGAGTTCCTTTATCAAGTTTCCTCCAGTTACTACCATTGTATAATAAGTACCCTGAAGCCGGGCGTGGTGGTGCACACCTTTAATCCTAGCACTTGGGAGGCAGAGGCAGGTGGATCTTTGTGAGTTCAAGGCCAGCCTAGTCCACAGAGTGAATTCCAGGACAGCTGGGGCTACAGGGAGACCCTGTCTCAAAAAGACCAAAAAAAAAGTACCTTGAAATAAAGCAACATGCATCAGCTCTTCATGAGTGAATGACTAGTGTTTCAAACAGTCTGAAGGCATTTTCCCTCACAGCAGGCAAGCACAGAGCTGATTCCATGCATGTCAGTCCCAGGATAAGGGTAAAGACCCTCCTTTTAATGGCACATGTCAACTTCTGGCCACATAATAAAGCCTAGACTACACCTGGGAGTGTTAGTTGTCTAAGAACCCCATCTTAGCAAATGATACATGATTGCTTTGAAGCATGGGCATGAGAAATGCAGTTGTACTTTACAATCTAGTTCTGTTTAGAGAACTCTCTTAGAATCTGGAAAGATGCAGTTTGTTTGTGAACAGAAACACTTTCTGCTCTGAGTATTCAGCTTAGGAAATGCATAGCTTCAAGACACAAAGGAAGGAAAGATGAGTTGCACTCTGTCTTCTGTTTTGAACACCAGTTTGAAGAAAGTACGCATAAATATTATCACCATTGGATACAAGAAAGAATAAGAAAAAGTAAAAGTAACTTGTATCTGGTTAGTTCATTCACAGTTGTTTTTCTCATTAATTCCTCATCAAGACTAGTACTATAATTTCCATCATCCAGTCACAGAACTGAGACTTAGTGATTCCCTGATAGCTAAAGTACATGATCATTGTAGGTGGTACCTGCTCTCTAAAATCTTCTGACTTCCAATTCCAGCCTCCTTGGTTATACTGGGAGCCGCCCCTGCTGGCCCCCCTTTGCCGAGTCCTAGCTCCTGGCTAAGATCACTGTACCAATGGCTGTGGGAACCACAGGTCTAAGTATGGTGCTGTCCATCTCATTTATCATTTGTCTTTTTCTTGTTCTCTACACATCTATATTGAGATTTAAAAACTACATCTCATAATTACAATACATAATTTTTTTACAACTTAGAAGCATAAACATTTCATATTATGGATGAGCCCTGATTCATCTACCAGTACACACTTAGCGCATGAGTAAATGATTAATTTTTGTTTAATTCAATAAGCCATTTTTGACTTCCTACCACATCCCAGGAACTTTTTGCAGAGCTGGGAATACAATGGGGAACAACATGGTCTTATAGTTTTTGCTAGTGGGGAGAATAGAAAGTAAGCTACAAGGTTCTAATCTACTATCAGAGAAAGGTGATAATCAGAGAATGGTAAGCACCATGATGAAAAAAATGAAAAAAGAAATAGGATGATTGACACAGAGAGATGCTGGGCCTGAGAAGCAGGGCATCTCTGGATTGGAGTGGTATCAATAATTCTATGGTGAATAAATTTTTAATATTGGAAAAATGTGTTATACTGGCTCATTGCCACTCTGGTGTAGATGGTCTATAAATGCTTCAACTCTTAAATTTTCTAGGTACAAGATCTTAATAAATAAGTTAGTTCTATTTTCTCATTTGTAAGTAGAGATAGTAAAATAACATATATTTTTGAATTGTTGTGATAATCACACTGTAGTTCCTGATACAAACCATTGCATAACAGTTTTCCATCATATTATGATTAATATACTTGCATGAACATATGATGCTTTCTTAGACAAGTTATAACAAAGAATATATTCCTTTCTGCATAAATTTTTATTGAATTTTTGTATATTTCATATATAACATCTCAATCAGTCTCAATGACTTTTATACCCCCTTAGCACCCTCCCACAGCCCCCCCCGCCCTCCACTTACTGGGATTAGTTCATTCTTGTCATTTGTGTTAAGGTGTATTGTGCCAAATTAATCTCCCCAGCAATTCCTCAGCCAAGTTCATCCACTGAGCTCCAGTCAACCTGTCCAGAGACCCCTTGGTTTAAGAAGGCCAGTTCTTCCTCAGCCAACAATAATCAGCGGCTTATATTTCCTCAGCTAAGATTAGGACCTGCTGCCTATTTACATAGTTCCATGCTGAGTTCTTGTCTGCTTGAGCTTGCCTGGGTCCTATGTGTGCTGATACCATTGCCCTAGGCTCATATAAGCAGGGTCCCAGGGGCTCGTAGGACTCTATTTACATATGGTTTTGCATCATCTCCCTAGCTCTTACAATCTTTCCAGCCCCTCTTCTGCAATGTTCCCTGAGACCTGGGTAAGAGGAGCTGAATATAGGAGACCTGTCCATGGACTCCTAATCTTCATGGTTTGGCCATTCATGACCTTTTGAGTTCTTGGCCCTCTGTTGCATGAGGGAAGTTCATTAATGAGAATTAAGAGGTTTATTAGTGTCCTCTTGGCCCCATGTTCTATGTTGTGTGAGACTTAGGTGTAGAGATTGCATTGTAGATGTGCCACTTAGGCTTGAGCAATTCAAGACAATGTTTGTGTGTGACCAATATTCCTTTTTAAACTTTTTTTAAAGCTTTATTTATTTTTTATTTATTATGTGTATGAATGTACTCTCTGCATGTAGGTCTGTGCACCCTTGTCGTGCTATGCCTCGGAGGTCAGAAGAGGGTGTCGGATTCCCCTGGAACTGGAGTCAAAGACAGTTCTCAGCTGCCATGTGGATGCTAGGGATTAAACCTGGGTCATCTTCAAGAGCAGTCAGCACTCCTAACAGCTAGGCCACCTCTCCAGCCCCCCTTTTTAAACTTTTAAAACTACCCAAGCACCTATCTGAAAAGATTATAGCAATGTATGCTTACCAGGAAAATGTGAGCTGTTGTACAATGACTTAAAGAATATTTAAAAGATTTCTAGTGTATGCACTCAGGCAAAATATATTAATACAGGAGCTCTGACATCAGCAATGGATTGTTCTACCAGGTGGATGTTGGCCAGGGGATCCAAGGCCCCACAAAAAGTAAGGGCTCCTTGCCTCTAAGTTGGGATACCTACAGGAGGAGAGGCAATAAGACCCTGCTGCCGAAGACCTGACGTTAACATGGGAGGGATGTATTGAGACCACACATNTTTATTTATTTTTTATTTATTATGTGTATGAATGTACTCTCTGCATGTAGGTCTGTGCACCCTTGTCGTGCTATGCCTCGGAGGTCAGAAGAGGGTGTCGGATTCCCCTGGAACTGGAGTCAAAGACAGTTCTCAGCTGCCATGTGGATGCTAGGGATTAAACCTGGGTCATCTTCAAGAGCAGTCAGCACTCCTAACAGCTAGGCCACCTCTCCAGCCCCCCTTTTTAAACTTTTAAAACTACCCAAGCACCTATCTGAAAAGATTATAGCAATGTATGCTTACCAGGAAAATGTGAGCTGTTGTACAATGACTTAAAGAATATTTAAAAGATTTCTAGTGTAATAAATAAACTCTCCTCAGTCATAGAATGCATAGTTGTGTGGTGTTTTTAGTTACTCTTTAATTGCTGTATCTAAATGCCCAACAGAAATAACAACTTAGGGGAAGAATTACTTTCTTTGGCTCATGGTTCCAGAGGGGTCAGCTCATGGTCACACGACTACTCATCTCTGGCTCTATTGTGAAGCACAGATTAATGACAACAAGAGGATGAAAAGGAGAAGCCTTTCCACAGAGGCCAGGGAACAGAAAGAATACAGGAAGATTCCAGGGCAAGACACAGGCACAAGGATTCACCCCCAGTGACCTACTTCTCCAGACAGGCCTCACCTTCGATCTTTTACTACCTTCCCAAATGCCATCATATTATGAATCTATCAAGGGATGAATCTATTGATTAATCTGTTGAGCTAAATGTTTCTCGAAACAGTTTCCCAGGCATGCCTCCAACTGTGTTTTACTCATCTATGTATTTCTCAGTGCAGTCAGGTAGACAATATAGGGTTAACCATTGGATTTGGTTTGACATGATTTGAACTCACTTAAGTGTTTCTAACCAATTTCTTTCCTTTTTCTAAAGCTGTTTTGATAGTAATAACTATGTTAATTATTAATATCATAAGATGATTAGTCTTATAATATATTTCTAATGTAATTGAAACTCAATGATCCCATAGAGTAATAATGTACAGTGCATGAATTGACATGAGTGGTGTGAATTGGGTGTATGTTGGAGCTGGAGAATGAACCCAAACATTTCTAGGTTGTCATCTTTAATTCTGAAGGATCGCTGTGCTTGATGCTGTGTGTTATTTAAAGAGGGGAAGAGAAATTGATTTAATAACCTGTCACATTATACAGCACAAGAAGAAGTTGAGAAGAAAAAGCACTCTGGTATTCTTAGTGGGAAGAAAAATATTGTGACAGCTCCATGGAGAAATCCTTGTGTAGAGAGCTGGTAGAAATCATGATGATAGGGAAATATATTGCTTCCATGGAGCACACAGGCCTCTACATTGTAGTGTGGACATCTACCATGCAGGTGGCTGTTTTTTCTCATATGTAAGAGGAATAAGGAAACAGAAAGTCTAATTGTTCTCTACTTTCTCTTGTTTCATAAAAATAATTTATTCCATCATCATTTCCTCTGGAGGTTTCTAAGTTATTCTGAGGTGAGACAGAAACATTAAAAAATATTATAATAATATTTTTTGTAGTCTCCCAACCAAAGAGTCTTATACCTAATTATAAATTCTAGCATCTTAGACAATCTACTTTTCTCTTCAGCTGAATAAGGACATTAACAACTTGTCCATGCTGTCGAGCTAAGGAATACAAAGGAATGCGCCTATTGTAGAATAAGTTAGGTTTCTTGCTCATTGACATAGAAAAAAATAAGATCTTATGGGAAATTACAAGGCATCCTAGTAAGAGGGTTTAGAAGAGCTTATAGAATTGTCGCTAGGTATTTGGGGGAGGTTTTAAGGGCAGCTTACCTTATTTTGATTTTGGATAGGATATCGTCATGAAGCCAGAACAATTCTATGAGCAAGTTCCTTAATAAGCACTAGCAATTCGGGGAGCATAGACTAGGGCTAAAGATAGAGAAGTAGACATCACTCGTCTTAAGCAGGATAGAGAGCTGTTCGGACATGTTTGTGGTTACATCTTTGATTCAGGCATGATATGAAGTAGGCTATTTTTTGTCTTGCTCCATCATGGCCACGGAATGACCCTGTCTTGTGTCCTTGGTGTACTCTAAACATCTTTGTTTGACAGAACAGGAAACCCAGCATTCAGTACCAGACCAGGTCCAAGCAGCCTGGGGCCAGATAGTAAACCAAGTGAGCTCTCACACGCAGTGGCCACTTTTCTCCTGCCCAGAGTAAAACCAAAGTTAAGTTGTTAAACTTCCAAAACAACTCAACGTGGGATAAAGTATTGATTAAACATAAAAAGGGAAAAATCAATTGTAACAAATCTTGTGTCTAAAATGACCTTTTATTTCCCAGCTTTTTATTTGTTATGGAAAAAAATAATTTATGATGCTCAAATTAGGTATATTCTATACATTTATATTTCTCCTTTCACTTAACACCAAATCCCCCTTCTATTTTTTCCTCTATATGCCTGATTGCTTAGAGAGAAAAATTTTACAAATTGTTTGGAAGACACTTGAGTTTCTTCTCATCTCTACATTAAAATTTTATTTATTGTATATATTAAAAGAATACAATATGATGCCATAGGATGCATGTAGATATGAAAAGGTGAGGCAGTTAACAAATCCACGATGTTTTGTTTTGATGGAAAGAGCTGTTCTGATCTGATTATCTCACACAAATCCCAAACACAAACACATTATAATTTTATCATCCAGAGTCCTTGGGATGTACTTTAATTAGATTTCTAGACTTATTTGTTCTACATCCCTTTGTACTTTTTATATTCTTTGACCTCCCCTCTCCCCCCAAAAAAAGAACATATATTTTGCCAGGGATCTGTCCAGGCCAATACTTAAGTTTCTGTCTAGATGGGAGCAGTGGCTTCATTTTCCTCGTGTTCTGGTTGTTTTTTTTGTTGTTTATGTTTTTTTTTTTTTTGGTCTTTATTGAGAAAGGGTCTTCTTCAATAATGCCCCAGCTGTCCTGGAACTCACTCTGTAGACCAGGCTGGCCTTGAACTCCAAGTTCCAGTTATTTGTGTTATAGAGAAAGTTGTCATTTTCAAAACTCCTATTTTCCAAAACATCAGCTGGTCCCTGGTGATTACTGAATACCTATCATATGATGTGTACCCACCCTCCTTGCCTCTTGATATAAGAATAAACACTTTAGACCCCTCAGGAGACAGAAACATGCAGAAAGTGTGCCTTACATGTTTGGATGGGGCACATTCTGCTCTAGAATGGGAAGATGTGCCAAGGAAGCTTCATAGAAGATGCCACCTGAACTTGATCTTCGGTGCTTGAGACTGCCAGGGATACACAGGGAGGAAATAACACTGCTTTAAAAGGGAAACAGGCTTTGTGCAAAAGACTGACCTCAAGAAAGAAAGAACTCTACTCTATAATCTTATTAACAATGATGAATGCTTCTGGCAGGAACATAGGAAGTGGCCAGCATCTTCTTGGCTAGGGCCTTATTTATGATTTACCCCCAGAAGAGAAATTCTCTTCTATTTTTAAAGAGTTTGAGAAAAAGAGGCCTCAGCTATCCTAGGCAGCCTGATGATTTTGAGTCACCAAGTCTGTTTAGCACAGATGGCACTCAGCATATCTCAGTGGGAAGAGGAAGGGACTTTCTAGGAGGGATTGCCGCTTTGGAGGGTTCAGTCCTTTGAATAGAGAATAACTCTGACACCTATGGAGGCCTTTCCTGTGACTCTACCAAGGAGACAGGGCATAGTCATGTTGGGTGTGGCTGCTGAGTCTTGGGAAAGGGTAGGAAAGTGTACAAACTCTTCACACAGGTTGTGGTAGCTGAACTCACTCACACCCCATTCCATTCACTCCATGAGTGACATTTGATTACATGATTTTCTCAGATGATCTCACATACCCTGTGCTTACCACTCATTGACAAACTGTAGCAAACATGCAAGAATGTTCATATGTCTGTCACACACACACACACACACACACACACATCCTCATATTGCATTCAATACATAGTGAAGATTGTGGGCTTATCAAATGAAACAGACTCAGGAGGCCAAAGCTATAGCCGGTCTCAGTTGTACTTTTAGTAGAATCTTCTAGAATAAATAAGTCCATTTCTTAACCATTGCTGGTTCAGGAAGTAAAGACAGAGAAAGGTAATCCTTTATGATAAAATTTTTACACCTAGCATAGTGTCTGGCACCAGGTTGGCTTAGTGTCTGAGCGTGTAGATAAACAAGGTTCCTGTTTGCTCTACTGCAGTGGGGAAGTTTTGCTATAGAGAGAAACATTTTCTATCATTGTAGCACATCTATTTGTCTTAAAATTTATTTATGCCAGGTGTGGTGGTTCATGCCTTTAATCCCAGCACTCGGGAGGCAGATCTCTGTGAGTTCAAGGCCAACCTGGTCTACAGAGTTAGTTCCAGGACAGCTGGGGGTATAGGGAGACCCTGTCTCAAAAAGACAAAAAAAAATCATTCATTAAATTAAATTTGTTTACTCTTTAAGTGTATGAGTGTTTTGCCTGCATGCATGCATGCATGTAAGTAAGAACCATGACGGGCAGTGCCCACAAAGGCCAGAAGAAGCTGTCATACCCTCTGGTACTGGGATCATGGACCAGTGCTCTTAACCTATTGAGCCATCACTTCAGCTTTACTTATTTGTTTTTTAGTTAGAATATAAAATATAAGGCTCCATAGTGGCATTTTCAAACAAAGTTTGTTTTTATTGATTTCCTTCCCTTTCTCCCTCAAGCCTCTCTCTGTCCCCCAACCCCACGCTGTGTCCTTCTACCCCTAGTCACCTTCTTTCAGTTTCCACGTCATGATGGTTCTCATGGTCCTTCCCTCTTTCCACAACTCTCATTTTCCCTTCTCGTGATCATCTTTCTAGTGTCTTAGCCGATACCCAGACTCACACTTACTTCTATACATATAGACACACATATATAAGCGTTAAAATCTAGGCTTAGAGTATGAGAGAGACCATATGATCTTTGCTTTTCTGACTCTAGATCACTTTGCTTACGATAATACTTTCTAGACTGACCTGCTTTTCTGCAAATTTTATTTTTTCTTACAGCTGAATGAAATTCGTTTGTGTGTGTGTGTGTGTGTGTGTGTGTGTGTGTGTGTGTGTGCTATATTTTCATTATCCCTTCATCTGTTATAGACACCTAAGTTGGTTCTATTTCCTTGGTAATCTGTTAAGAACACATCCACGTTTGTTGGTGCATTATTTGCATTGTCTTTCTTACTTCTTGATAGCAAAGTATTTAAGAACTTGACTTACTATTTCAGTCATTTTTTTCACACACATACACACATACACACATAAACACACACTTTAGAAAGAAATAGAAAGAAAGAAAGAAAAGAAAGAAAGAAAGAAAGAAAGAAAGAAAGAAAATTTCAGTCATTTAATCAATGAGAAATTTGACCCAAATATTTCTTTACAGTAATGTCATCTGATAATTTTAGATTAACTTTCTGCCTTATAGATCTTAACTGTATAGCTTAATCAACTTATTTATTTTATGAATGTTTTGCCTGCACATATATAAATGCATCCTTATTATGCAATGCCCACATAGGCTAGAAAAGGGCATCAGATTCCTTGGAACTGGAGTCATGGAGTCACCACATGGGTGCTATGAACCAAACCTGAGTCCTCTGGAAGAGCAGTAAATTCTCTTAACTGCAGAGCCATCTCTCTAGTCCAAGCTAAAGCAATATTAAGAAAGGGAACATAACTACAAAATCAATATCCCTGTCAAGAAACAGACGTCATCAACTCCTTCGACATCAGACTTTCACCTTCTGCCTATTATTCCATAATTTACCTTGTTGGCCTCTAACAGTGTACATGCTTTTGAGTGTTTTACTTTTACATCTAGTCTACTTTATTCATTCATATGGGTCCATCTCTTTCTCTAAATACTTAAAAGTGTTGATTGGTGAATCAGAATATGCTTCATGTTGGTAGATATTTTTAAATCATTTTTCAAAATGTTTATACCAATACACTCCCACCAAGAGTGTGTAAAAGTTATGATAGTTCCTCCTGTTCCCCAACATTTTGGATTATCTATTCCTTACATTACCTTTCTGGTGATACTTCATTTAGATTTTTTTATGGTGGTGTGGAATCAAACCCAGGTCCTCATGGATGCTAAGTTCTCTCCAACAAATCTATACTCAAAACCTCTCCTTGGAATGGGAGATTTTTTACTGAATTTCTTATGTGTTTCATACATAATTTTTCAGTCAGTCTTAATCACATTACACCCACTGCTCCCTTGGCACCCTCCCTTGACCCCCCTGGAGTTCACACCTCTGTCATTCCTGCTAGAGTCCATTGTGCCAAATTACTCTCCCGGCTCATTCCTCAGTGCCAGCTCCTCTCCTGAGCTCTACTCAGCCTATCTGGAGTCTTTTCTAAGGAAGGCCAGGTCTTCCTCACCTGACCACCATCTGCTGCCAATATTTCCTCAGCCAAGGTTGGGCTTTGCTACCCATTTCTGCAGTTCTGTGCTGGGTTTTTGTGCAGCTGAACTTGCATGGGTCTTGTGCATGCTGATACCAATGCTGTAGGTTCATATGAACTAGGTCCCAGGAGCTTGTAGGATTCATTTCCATTTGGTCTTGCATTATTTCCCTACCTCTTCCAATCTTTCCTCCCCCTCTTCATTAATGTTCCCTGAGCCTTGTGTGGGTGAAGCTAAATATAGGCAGCCTGTCCATGGAACCACACTCTGTAGACTCCTAATATTCATGGTTTGGACATTCAGGCCCCTTTGGATTCCTGGTCTCCTGTTGCATGGAAGAGTGTTAAGAGGTAATTAATGCCTTTTTGGGTCCTTGTTCTATGATGCTTGGGTCTTGTGTGTAGAGGTCACATTGTAGAAGTGCCACCTAGGCATGAGCTATTCACAGACCATGTCTGTGTGTGTCCAGTTGTGGGACTCTGTACTATTCTCTGGAGCAAAAGAAGCTTCTTTTCTGAGTGGTGTCTGGGAGATTGCTCTTTAAATATAAGACTACTTCTTTTGGAGTTAGTAATATGTAACCCTAGCCTAGGGATGTGTCTACCTTGTGGAATTATCCAAGATCTATGACCTATCCAGATGTGTGCATCTGGTTATGTTAATATTACCACACATGAGTTTCCTTCTACTGAGTATATTTTAGGTCCAATTGGTTAGCTATTAATTTCTCCCAAGATAGAAGTATTCCTATTGCATGTTGTATGCTGTGCTGGTCATTGACATGGATATTTGGTCTTGAGGCTGATGTTGGAGCATCTATTGATGATCTCCCTTAGTAGCTTACATAGTGCTCTCCACAGCTATGAGAGCTAGCCTTCAGGGGTGGTGGCTTCCAGGTCAGATCCAGCTCCATTGCTCAAGATCCAGTCTCTGAAGTATGTCCTGACTTCAGAATAGGGTCTTACCTTCAGATTCTGGGAGGCAATCAAGGGCTGTGGCAATAACCTGTGTAATTTTGGGACTCTCGACTCAAGTAAGGTTTCTCTTGTCTGGTACTGCTTCCTGATATGCAGCATTCATCTTTCCATATGGACTCTTGTAAAGGTATCATGTGTGTATTTTGTCAATTGATAGAGTAATATGAAGCACATCTATGCTTACTGCCATTCTCTTCACAATAGCGAAGAGCTGGATTCTCTCAGGTTTTTTTTTAACCTTAGTAAAGCATTATTTATCTCTCCTCTTTCCCTTTACCTGTCTAGCCCTCCCTCCATGCCTTCTCCGTGCCTTCTCCATTTAAAGTATTCCCATTTCCCCCTTGTTGCTGCTAGTCACCTACGGCCCTCCTCTTTTAGACTCCCTTTTTCCCCGTTTACCGCCTCCCCCCCGGGCATTTCCTTCCATAACCCTTTCTCTCCACCTTCCATTTAGGCACCCTGATTTTATCCATTTCTCCCTTAGTAACACCTGTCACCTACTAGCCTTCCGTCAGAGATCCCCTTTTTCCCTTTACCCTCCTGGTTCCTTTTCATTTACCTAGTTATTGCAGCTACATCATGGTATATATCTACATATGTGGATTTGGTGCTAGGATCCACAAATGAGGTACAACTCATGTCATTTGTTTTTCTGAATCTAAGTTACTTTGCTTAGCATAACAGCTTCTAGTTCCATCCATTTACCTGCAAATTTCATGATGTCATCTTTCTTTTTTTATTCATTTTATGCGTATGTGTACTATCTGCATGTAAGTAGTTGCACCTGTGTCGTGCAGTGCTGCGGAGGTCAGAGGAGGGCATCAGATTCTCCTGGAACTGGAGTTAAGATGGTCCTTAGCTGCCAGGTTGGTGCTGGGAATTGAACACACCTGGGAACTCTCCAAGAGCAGTCAGTGCTCTTAACCACTGAGCCAATTCTCCAGCCCCAGGTGTCATCTTTCTTACCCACTGCGTAGAACTTTATTATTAAATAAATAAATAAATAAATAAATAAGTAAATAAATAAATAAAAATTTAAAAAGTACCACAGTTCATTATCCACTCCTCCATTGAAGAACACTTAGGTTGCTTCCAGCTGTTCACTCTCCAGGCTGGTTGCAAACATCTGAATCTGGGTCCTCAGCAGAGAAGCCTCAGAATGGGAGATTTTAAGCTACATATTCTTTACAAATAAGAGGGGCAGTCACATGCATTTATTGGCATTTGAGTGTCCCACTTTTGGATTTATTTGTTTGGTTTAGTTTAGTATCATTTATTTTTGAGATAGAGGCTTCCTATGAAGTCCTGGCTGGCTTGGAACACTCCCTGGCCCTTCTGCCTCTGTGTCCTAAGTGCTGATATTACAGGTACAGCCAATAAACACACACAAGCATCCCATTTTTGATAGACCTCTTTATGAGAAACATTTGACTTAAAATTTTTTTCAGTTGCATTCAATTCTGAATATGCACCCTAATAATCATCCTCTTCTGAACCTCTTTCATTCCATTAACCATTATTAGACTAACATCACATAGATTTTAAGTTTCCTCTACTCTAGTCATTTCTACCATCATTTTGTACAGTGGAGCTGTACACTATTGGATTTAGTTCTTAATTTCAGATTTACTAATTTTTTTTTTGTATTTGCATGCCTATGTGAGTTTATGTGTACCATACGCCTACAGGTGCCCATGGAAGCCAGAGAATATAAAATCCCCTGGAAGGTTTAGGCAGTTGTGAGCTACTTGGTATCAGCTCTGGGAACTGAAACCCTGTCCTGTGGAAGAAAGCAGTAAGTGCTCTTAAACACCATGCCATCTCTCCAGCTCTGGCACTTATTAAAATTTTCTATTCAAAAGCCTATTCTTGACTCATAAATACTGTGACCATCATCTGTTCAGTGTCATGGGTTTCAAAGCAAGCAGAAGTACACTTCTGTACCACCAAACACAGTTACTTACAGAAGGAAATTGGGCTACAGAGTCAAAAGTAAATTAAGCAGTCCATTTTCTGATGCAGTCTTTCTGTTGTTGTTCTTTTACTATGCATC